>DWLS01001360.1:0-22246 GCA_018246255.1 Pachliopta kotzebuea | reverse complement strand
GCCGGCGCCATTGACAGCCCTTTTTCTTCCTCTAATTTTCTTTTCGGATCGCGCTACTGGCGCGATTGCCAACACAAGAAAGTATGATTCAGTTCCGTGGCGAAATAGTGTTGCATTTGGATAATGGTAGAGTTTTTCTGAACCGGCCTAATTGAAAACTTCATATTGAAAATCTACTTAACACTGAAAAAAATTGAGGTCAAGTATTAGCCCGTATATTGAGTAAATAATGTTTGCAAAAGGTTAATCTGTTAATCGGTTTACTAAGATTTAAATCTTTCGTTTATCAATACAATGCATGTTAGTGAAACAAATGTAAACATCATGAATCAATTCAATATAAACAAACAAATAATTTGTTGATTATAATCAGTCGTCATCGGCAACGCACGCAGGCCTCATGTAGCCAACTATGCTACGTGTTTTCCTTCTGCTGTGCTTGACAACGCATGGAAATTTGACATTTAAAATAAAACGTATCTTATTAACATCTACGAAAACGTTACCCAGTGTTACAGCGAACAAAACTGATTCTGATCTTGATAAAGCTATTGTGAACTCTACTATACTTGTGAAATATATAAACAGTGCCAGTGGCCATGGTGTTCCGAAAAAACCTTTCCAAAAGCACTTTAACCAAAGGATCCGACAAACGAGAGGAAACACCAAAGGAAATCAGGACCAAGAATCCGTCAAAAAGAAACTTAATGTCGTCATTAAGTCGATCATTCCATTCACTGAAGCGCCTTCTTCGTTACAATTTCTTGATGAAAAAACGGAATCTAGTACTAAAATGGAAAAGAACTATTTCGTGACTAATAAATATAACATTGAATCAAAGACGGGCAATAAGCGACGTTCGAAAACAGTTCATCGTAAGAGAACGAAATCAAAATTGACCACAATAAGTCCTTTGCACGGACGGCAAAATTTTATTTATAATCCCCAAATATATGAACCTATACATGATACGTCCGAACCGGAAACGGACAAAGATAACCTTTACAATGAAGACATTATTCCCGTGCGCCTTCAGAGCGATTCTCTTGGCGGTAATCAATTCACTTATCTGAGTTCGAAATATGCAACGAACGTTGATAATCCCATATTTGGTGATCAAGCATTTATCTCGTTTATCCTTAATGATTATTTTGATCGAAATGTCGAAGATGATCCAAAATTGCTTGAAGATGTCCGTTGGGGGAAAGATTTCGATGGAGAGGCGCCGTCTAAACGAGATGCGAAGCGTATAAGGCGCTTAGAGAACAATTACATTGGTGACTATAACGTTGAATTACCGAAAATGAATAACGAACAAAAAGCGATTAAAGAGAAGGAACAAATTAATTTAAATTTTCTGAAAGCAAAATCAAACGTAAACCATACTGAAAACTACAGAGAATTTAAGGATTTTGTGGAAACGTTTGCTTTAAAATTTGGGTCAAATACTGAAAATTATGATAAATTGTCAAAGAACAAAAGGGTAAATCTTAAAGAGATCAACGATACATCAACAGATAGCAAAGATGATTTCATCGAAGCTAGTGAATTGTTCGATGAATTGATTGCAAACTTTAACAACGACAGAAAGATGGTAGAACCAGATAGTTTCATGACAACTATAAGTGATTTCGAGCAGTTCCTGAACGCCCAGGAAACACAATCTACGATTAAAGAAGGCGACGATTTCAGTAAAAATCCAGCAAATAACCTGAGTAGGTTGCGACATGTAGCTAAAAATGCAGCATTAGTTAATAATGCGGATTACATTGATACACTAGAATATATATATAGAAAATGATAATTACATGAAATATAATAAATTATACTTAAACATTTTTTTCATTTTTGTCGATTAGTCATTGTAAACCGTAATTAACATTAATTTATACTCGTGTTTTAAAAAGACTACTTATTATATGGTAATTTGTAATGTACTCCCCCCAGACTGCCTAAGTGTTCAAATTTTATCATATTCTAGTTTGAAGAGCGTTATAGCTAGAAACTAGTTATATGAAAATAGTATATCGAGTTATCTATCATCTATCCTATCTATCTATCTATCCAGAGGTATTATTTTCGACGAGCAAAACAAACAATGCAACTGGCGCCTCCGTGCCCTTCCCCGCTTTCCCCCTTATTCCCCTTTTATTTCTTTCATTAGAAAATTATAATTTATTTATTCATTGCAATAATTTATTTAGCAAAATAAAAATTTTTCTAATGAGTAACTGATTGATAAAATTTTCTTTATAATCTGCATTCTTTATAATTTTATTTATTGATTATAATTTTGTTACAACTATTATTCAAAGATTTAAACATATTAAATACTTCATAAATATATCTTACTGCTTAGTGGATTAAAGTTTCATATTAAATGCCTACTTAAAGCACATTATATAAACACTGAATAAAAAAGAAATGTAAATAAAATATTTTCTAGTACATAAATTGGAGCATCCTTTGTGTGTGTGTGGTACTAGCCGGCCGTCGGCTCGTACGGAACCGGTTCTTAGTGACCACTTCATTTGTTTGAAATAGTTAATAATAAAGATTGGAGGGTAGTAAAATAAGTAATTAGAATTTAATTAAGAGAACGTAATGTTTTGATAAATCTGCTAAGATTTTAAGACGTTATCTGTAACAGTAAAAACAAATGTATAGTAAGAAAATAAATAAAAAAAAATATTATTCAGCAGACGACTTCTAATTACTTTCAATTTATTATCGCAAATAGTTATTTCTGGTTTATTTAATCTTTTTAATCAAATAAGTTAGTGCTCTACAACGATCCCAGTCGGCATTAAATGGTGATATAGTATATGGTGGTGAAACGCATTAACTTAGCAACAACCAGTTCATATTTTTCTTAAAGACATGTACGGTTTTAATTCATTTTCCTATGTTTAAATAAGAATAATAATTTTATATTATTAAAATTTGCCAGTAGAGGTCGTGCTGGTAGGTCACCCCACAAAGTCAGCCTACGATCTAAAAGTGCTGATAGATTTCCAATCCTGCAAGCTGCCTAAATAGGTACCACCGCAGCTCCTGTTTCTACCGCCAAATAGTAATGCGCAAGCATTACTATGTTCCGGTTTGAAGGTGCTATATACTAGTGAAACTGCAGGGGTATCGAGACAACACTTGATTTTGCTAGACGTCCAGCGCAATGTGGTGCAGTGTATATCAATTTAACCAACGCCTTTTTCTTATGGGCAAGCATATCACTAACCTCAGGTAAACGCCTTGCTCGTCCTCGACTCGTGGAATAAAAAAAAATTATAAAAGTCGTGATGAATCGCTACACATGAAGCACAGGACCAATCAGCGTGGATATTTGAGGAAGGTCTGTACACAGCAGTGGATATTTATAGGCTGGTGATTCTACAGTAGTATTGGATGAAAGGATACATTTGGATTCATAGAAACATTTCATAAGAGCTTTAAACATGAAAAGTTTATTAAGTAATCATACATAGTTATAAAACTAATTAAAATGAACACCGTTATATATATACATACGTACATACAAATAAAATTTAAGCGTTCTTGGTTGGCAATAAATTGTTAATTTCATAATATAAAAAGAATGGACCAAATAATAAGATAATGAGCAATTTTTGGATGTATTTATGATCAAAATATGTTCTAACGAACAATAAAAATATATGAAATATAGTTTAATTAACGCCGTATTCGTTATTTGTTGTTATTAGTCTTTCGTTGCGGAATTTGTGGGAACATTGGCAGAATGCTCAGGACCTTGTCTACCATCAAGGAAGTCTTCTCGCCTAATTTATCCATATAAATTCCAATGTCCCAAGGCGACCTGATCGTTCTTACTGAACCTCTACGACCCCTCTCACCACTTTCGTTCATCTCTTCGCCAACGTCTTCGTGGGAGTAAACTATTTTAACAAGCTTCTCTGACATACTTGTAGTAAGATCGTCATAGTAGTCGTCGTGTTTTCCGCCTCTAGCTTTTTCAGTAACTTTGTCAGTGTTCTCACGTTTAATGGGATTTTTATTTTGTGCTGTAACTGGTTCGTTATTGGTTTTCTTCGCCGGCGGTGTTGGTTTAGCTTCTAACTTGGATGCGGTTTTAGCTGTAGCATAATGTTTTTCAGCCTTTACTCTTGGCTCCAGCGGTTTGCCTCTGGCTGCGAACTCGTCGTGATTTACGTCAAATTCGTAATCGTCAACGTTGAAATCTTCGTCTTCGTTCTCACTGGAATCTCTGTACTTCTCGGGCCAGCGTGCTTGCCTCGTTTGGTAGTCTTCTTCATAATTTATTTCTACATACATCGGTATCGGTTTCTTCACTAAAGGAATTTTCGCTTTTTCAACGGAACGTTTGAAATTGTTATTTATTTCCTCTCGGCTGCCTTCCTGGAAGGATCGGCTTTGGCGATCATGTTTCTCGTGGTCGTGGAGACAATGTTTAGTTATGGAAACGGTTTTGAAATCATCATTTTTCGACACAATCGCTCTGTCTGTTGTTCTAACAAGCAAACGAGCATTAATATCTACAATACAGGGAAGAAGAATTGCGAGAGAAATAATATTTTTCATGGCAACGTACTGTAAGATGCACCGTCTGTATTCCGACTAGCGATGAGAGTATTGATTGGAAGTATAATATAAACAAGAAATGTTTTCAATAACTGTCCCAGCCGAAACAATATGCTCTCCGTGCAAATACGTAGTAATAAACAATATTTTTATAACAGTCTCAGAGGTGAATCGGTGTTGTGACATGCAATGCAATTGTTAGGGTTCCGTCGCGTTTTAAAGAAAAACATGCAAATAATGAAAATATACTTAATTTTTTAAATGAGTATATATAGGCCATTGATTTAATTTTACATTTCATGATAATGTTACTTACACGAAAGTACGATAAACGGAGGCTTTTAAACCTTTGATGATAATTTTCACTTCTTATGATGATGATAACTGTATACTGTCTCCATAAGCTCAAAAATCCGTTATTATTTATTTTATTTATAGCTCATAACATGCTTTTCTGTAAAACGAAAATAGTACAACTAAAACTCTATAGCTATAAATGATTCTGTGCCTTCATATATTGCCATCAAATGTAAAAAATTCAATTCTTAGTCGAAAATACTACAAAACACATCGTATGCTTGCCAATAATACATACGCCTAGTAGGTATTTATCCTTTCAAAAAGATAAAATACACAACAGACGACCTATATGCATGATAGCAAGTACTCATCATTGTCTATTAATAGTCGCAACACCTGAATCAAGTGCAACAGTGTCGACTTGCCTTGAAAATCCAGAAGTGCTTATTTCGAAAAGAAAATAAAGATTGTTATGACCTAATAAATAGTAATTGTTTAGTTTCTTTGTAGTTCCAATTTTTTTCATGGTCAAACATAAATTGATGTTATAAAACTAGTAACCAATGAATACCTAATAGTTTACCAAAAAACTAATATTTTCCAAGTACATTAGCTTTTAAGAACGCACGTCGTCCGCCAACCCACACTTGACCAACGTGATGTGAGACGAATCCGAGTGTCGCCAATGGGACTACAAAATTACCTTTTTATTTTCCAAGTATATGTTTCATTTGATTTACGTAATAAATAAATTTGAATGTAAAATAACCGACAAAATTGTAAAATTGTAATTTTTATTTGTGTCTAATATTTACAAATTCGTTGTCCATACTTCAGCGTCATTAGTCAACAAACGTACACTATTCATTCAATGTCGTGGCGACAACAATGTGTTGTTGTTTACGATGAGCTGCGTCAACAAATACCTTCAGTGCAAACAAAACGGTTGTATTAAAATTGTTTCACCTAAAGAGAACACGTCTTTTGCCAGTTCGACGTAAGGCAAGATGAAGTTAACATTTAAACATTTAAGTATTTTTTTCTATGTCAACTGCATTTCACGTGTTTTTTCCAATTATATTTACGATGACATCGCAAATATTAGAGGCTTTGTACCGTCCACCGATGGTTCATACTCAAGAACAAAGTTAAATGGACACAAAAAGTATTTTAATAGTCAAAATCCCAAATATCAGAAACTTGTCAACGAACGCTCCGTGGATTCTCATTTTAGAGTGATAAAATCGTCTGGATTTTCCAATTCGTTAATATCAAGTGTAAATGGTCGGGAGCAGTTAAGGAATTTTCAAAAGTATACAGTGCCGTCGTCTAATCTTTTGAAAGACATAACGATTAGTGAAACGAAAAGCCCAAGTTCTAAACAAGTAACAAAAGTTGCGTTTGATAATTTGTTTCTAGACTTTAATAAATCTAATATAAACAGCAGCCAAACGAAGAAACCAACAACAGAAAACATAAAAGAGAGTGTATACATAAATGCCAAAAACCATCATGATTGTAAACATACTTACAGCTCGACTTACCCAGAAATACCCAAAGTCTATACTAGACAAAATCAGAGACACAGAAATACCGTGTCATCGAACCGATCAATGAGTGCGCCTCTTAAATTACCATCTCCCCTAAAAAGTAACAAAACCCTTCACAAATCTTCAATAGACGAAAAGACTGTTCCAATCGTTAGAAGAGTTTTAACCGATAAAAGTGGAAAACTGACGGATAAAATACAACAGAAGGCGGGTAGGAAGAGAGACATTAGCGGGAACGAAGACGATATATATTTAGAGAAAAACAAATATCACACCAATTCTGATAATGTGATTACATTGAAACGAGCCCCTGTCGATCAAGCAATTATAGCAAATATTGTAGACGACACAGACTTCACGAACAGTCCTTACGCTGTTTTTTACAGAATGAGCCCCGACATAACGGAACAGCAAGACGGCTATATGATCATGAGCCCCCGCGGCGAACGTACAAACAATTTGTATAAAGAAAGGGAGGCGGCGATGAACTACGAAAGCGAAATGACGAGCAGGCAAAGTAATTACAGGAAATTTGCAAACGCCGTTAAAATGCACGGTAAAGTTAAAAATTTCTCAAATTTTAGGAACTTTTAAGAAACAAAACGATTCTCGTTCGTCGCGTTTACTAAATTCGAAAAGAGATGTGTCATATAGTATTAAATTTTACGTCACAAATACATAAAGAAATAAGTTAAAGATATCCTATCTTTTTTGTTATTCTGGCATTATACCGACGGATACAACACTAAAGAGAAAATCTTAGGCAATGGACTATAGGTGGAAAAGCCTTTCTACCGAAATTATATACATATAATTATTAGTTTTTTTTTAACATTAATAGTACTAAATAATTTCAATATTTGATTCAATAAGGCATTTAAGGATAAATATATCGACCACTAAAAGCTTTAAAAAGGAAGGCATTATAATAAAATTTTATTGCACTTTAAAACAAAGTATACATATTTTTGTATAATGGTAAATTTATAAATAAATATTAAATTGAATTTCATTAAATCTTTCGGTAAGTAGGTAATCTTTGAATTACTATTTATTTCCTTTTCTCTTTGCTACGTATCAAATAAATGATTTCTGTTTAGTAAAGAAAAACATTTTGTTGCTCCTGGTACTATGTTGTTACGTATATCTATAATCAATAAACGTAACCTACATTAAAAAAATTGTTTAACTGTGTTAATTTACAATCATTAAATATAGAAAAAGTAAGGCATGCTACATTCAAATAAAACCTTTACAGTAAAAAATAATCTTTACTTGTTTACTCTATAGAATAAATAAGTAACATAAAGATTAATATAAGCTAAAATATAATTAATGTTAATATGATTAAATTAATTAACAAACCATAACTAGTTTTATTTGCGGTTTTCCAAGGTATTAATATAATATATTTATATGGTACACTGCGTTTGTAATAAACATAAATAACTACTTTGAAATTGATAAAAAAATCTACTATTTTTATCACTGTTTTTTTTTGTTTTGTAGTTAACCCTATATATTTATTTAAAAATTATTATTAATAATATTTCAAACTGTTTGCAACTTGTACTAGGTAATATAACTTAATCAGTACAACAATTTGTCACCTACATACATATGAACGTAAGACGATGTGTATAGAAGAAGACAATTTCAGGCAATCGAGTACAGATAAAGAATGAGAATATTATAGTAATTTTCATATAACCCAATAAAGTTACCTAATAATATTACCTATTGCTTGAAATATCAGGTTTCTCGAAAGTGACATTATTTTATTAGGTGGATTACCACTACGCTATATATAGTACTCACTAAAAACATTAAGTCTGAAAATTGATTAAAAAAAAATTTAAAAAACGTTCCCTCTTGCAAAACTGCTGTGATTACCAACCAATATATCTTTAATATTCGTATTCGTAAATATAATTTGTAATATATATTACCGGCCCACTTGTTTCTATAACAGGGAGTCAGAAGCTCCTCTCATAAGAAAACACTAAAGGTCAATTTACCAATAATAGTAATTGACAAATTTAATTACTTATGTTTAAATCAATGACTGCCTGAACAGTTTAATTTGCGGGCACGTATTTTTTGTCACGAGCGATCAAAGGCAATGCACCGTACAAATGACACAGGGTTTTTCATTATCATTGACACAGAAGATTGTTGCACAATCTCGAGAGTGCTTAAAATCGGGTCATTTATGAATGCCGAATGAACTGCTTTATGTTCACTATATAAATGTTTGTACTGCTGTTGATTGGTATTAGTGAGCAAGAAGTCGGCAGTATGGCGCGGCGAATTCCTTTGTTTTTAATCGTCACTGTAGCTTCATGCATGGAAATGAGGGAAACTGTGGAAAGGATGGTCATGGTCCGCACCACAGGGTCTGACCTTCAACCTGCGGCCACCGGATATATTTACAAAAAACAGAGCGACGGTTTAGCGAGTGTAACTAAAATGGATGAAAGTGAAATATTAGAACAGTTAGCGAAGTTTTACGACCAACCCAAAGTTTTCGCGGCGCCTGATAAAGCAGATGAAGAAGAGAAAAGCACTGAAAGTGATGAAAGCAAAGTTGCGTCACGTTCAAGCGAAGCATATGTAATCCCTGTTGAGGAAAAACAAGACGAGAAGGAAGTTCATATAGACGGCATAGCTGATGATGAGAACACGAAACATTATGATGGTTACGATGATTATAAAAAGAAATTTGCTGATTATTTTCACGGCTTAGGCCAATTCAAAGACGGAGGTTATAATGAGCAAGGTGATGGTAAAGAATATGGGTCTAACGGACATCACGAATATGGAGATAAGGAATTCAAAGGATATGGCACGAAACACCACTATGGTAAAGGAGATGCTGGTGACTATCACAAGAAAGAGTACAAAACTTTTTACGCTTCCGGTGAGAGTGGTCATAAAAAAGATTACGATGAAGGGGACAAATATGGCAAACATTACGAAGAAGGATACGGAAATAAAGGTGGGGACCATGGGTATAAGAAAGGACAAAATAAAGGAGAGAAAGTTGAAGGGTTTCACAAGGTCTACGACAAAAACGAATTCAAAAAGGACCATGACTTTTATGACGGCGAAGGACATAAAGGTGATTTCCACAAATATGGCGATGCACACAAGTACTACAAATCAGGCGAAGAAGAACATAAGAAAGGTGACTCTCATGATTCAGCACATCACAAAGCAGGATCCGGAAGGGAAGGGGAACACGGAAAGGACTCCATTGTTGCCCACGGAGCTGGATACTCGGCTAAGGAGGGCGGACAATCCCCACACTATGAGCACGAAGAATTCGGCTCTAAGGGCGGAGCTTACAAAGGCAAAGGCTACGGCTACGAGGTCAAACACTAAAGAAATGTCGTTAATAACTGTTATTGTTTTGTTGAGTTTTGGTAGAGTTTTGTAAATATTTACTTATAGATATAAACATAAGCCAAGTAACCAAATTATCATTGTTTTTTTTTACATTTATAAAAACAACTGAATATATTTTCATGCTTTTTTATCATCATTATTCACACCTTTATATGTACATTTAAATAAGCCTAAATACAAAGGATCTGATTTATTTTGAATTTTCTTGATATTCGGTCTAACTTATTGACTTCATACGGTTTGGTAAACTTACTAATTTGGGAAAAATCATAGAATAATCTACTGTCCTTTTCTTGAATTTTTTCTGTCTCGATGTATTGACGAGGGTAGAAAGGCGCTGACGATATTTGCAATACTACAGTAAAGAATTTCGGCAAATAGTTTACTTATATATTATTTTAATATTCTTATAAAATTTAATTTACAAGATTTCTGTCTTTATTTTAACGTTATTTAACAACGAGGCCAAACAAGTTAGGGGATGTATTGACGCAAAATATTTTAACCTTCATGTTGTTAACCTGAACACAACAACGATGTTTAGTCAACAGATTTCAAGAACTATACACGAATGAATTAAAAAACATTAAATTGAAACAACCATACCACCTACTAAACTCCACCATGTGTCTCGGAATTGAAAAAAGAGAGAAGATAAAAATTATCGTGCTAATTCATGTATACGGCCTATCTTTTACAATAAACCTAACCTATAAATGCAAATTTCTGGCAGTAAAGCTTATCAAACGAGCGGCCTAATGAAAAGAATACCTGAGAATCGGTACTTATCTAGCTTTTATTATAGCTTTACATAACAAAAACAAAACTGTTTGAGCTTTTATCGATACCGTTTATAATAGCATAAACTATTCGATCTACAACTAAAATTCACAGACTATTGAAACTAAAACGAAATTTTTCAGATACAGTATCAAAACCATATATTGTTACCATATACAATATTTTTCAACAAGGCAAGTTAGATATGTGTTATTATTAAAAGATTATTTTATTAATTAGGAACATCAAACAAAAGTACAATAGATAAAAGTAACTAGTACATATTTTTTTCCTTTTTTATTATACAAATAAAGTGTAAATAAATACATAAAAGTGTAGTATAATTTCCGATATATCCGTTATTATGTAATCATTTGTTATTTTAAAAGATAATAATATTGCTTTACAAATTTCTTGTTACATTTTTTTTATTGTGACCTCCAATAGTACTGCAAACGGCAGCTGGTAACAACCCTCATACAGAGGAAGGTTGTTTATTTAAGAGTGTGCCAGAGAATGTCATTTCGATTTTCTGAAACGAGCGTTCAAAGAACCCCCGGAAAACGAACATCCTAAAGAAAACAAAGAAGATAGTCCATGACATAACAAAGCTCTACTCTCTTATTTCATTGAACGTTTAATAGGTTATTCAAACATAAAAATAAAGGCTCAGGATTGATAACATTTTCTTCAACTGGTCTCTTAACTATGATTTGAGGATCATGATGATGACGAAAAATTTATTGAAAATAGGCCGAGTTAACTCTTACGAGCAGTATTCTTCAGCCCAGTCAAGTGTTAGGAGGCGGAAAATTTAATTCAAGAGAAGAAAGTACATCGTTTATTTCTAAATAATACAACTTATTCGTAGTATTATTTAGAATCTAGATCAGTGTTTCCCAACCTTTTCGTCCCATGTCCTAATTTTGAATGATTTTTTTTCTGTCTGCCTCCGATTTCGAGATTTTTATCCAGTGCCCCCAACAAAATAAAAATAAAAATGCTATAAAATAATTTATAACTGAAAGTTTGCCCCCAAATGACAGAATTGCCCCCTCGTAGGACCTACGACCCACCTTGGAAAACACTGTTCTTGTTTGTGTTACTTCATGTTTCAACATGTTTCAACCTTTAAGAAAGATTTTTTTTTTTTTTTTACGTATGTATAGGTTAATGCTTGACCACGATCCCACCTGGTGGTAAGTGAAGATGTGGTCGATGATGGTAAAGCGCATTAACCTAGCAAATGAAAGCAATTTATTACCTTACGAGGAATTTCTCATCAAACAGTGCGTGCTATATGTGTATTAGAAAAGAATTAATAAGCACACTCTTCACGCTTGCATTTTTTAAATTTTTCTTTTATTTGACTAAAAAATATTTAATTTATTTTGAAAACAACCATTTAACAAATTATACAAAGTAAATAAGCAAGTAATTGCATTGGTTACTTAATTATTTATAAAGTAAAATTATTCTCTTTTGTGGTATAAACTGGATGAGCATCATATTGACAACTTTGAATACATTTCTGAATTTTAATCTTACGATACTCTCTTTCTGTTTTCGTTGATCAATATATTGTGACAAAAATTAATGACAAAAACAATCCTAATCGGACAAATTCGCTCTGACTTTAGATTTAAACAGATTAGAGAATGATAAAATAATTAGAGCCAGATTAACAATTCTTTTTATTTATAACGTTACGTTGTTTTAGATTTTTTTAATCTTCAATGCTAAATACCTAAAGCAAGCATGTGCGTCAGGATAATTCTGTCTGTCAATAGCGGACAATCCGAAGTATCAATATTGTTATAGCAGTAGTTAATTTAAGTACGTCTAAATAACGCATGTGTTTTTCACTGCACAAAGACACCAATAGACGCGCCCACATCTACGCGCCGGCCTCCGGAACACGAGGCGGTTGTCAAACCTTTTCTTTGACAAACTTCAAATATATTTTAAACTTATTCTTTTTTATATGTCTAAAGAGTTTGAACAGCATGTATTCTATATACCTTCAAGTTAATATTTTATCTTGCTTAATATCTTTACCCTATCTATTCTTTAAGGTTTATAATAGATTTGCGTAATCTTAGTTGGTACCATTGTCTGTCCTAGGCATTATAAAGGCGTAAGTCCGCCAATTGTTGCTTCGTGCACTCCGAAATAAATAAGAATTGCTTCACTATTCCTGGAAATACAACATCAGTGACTAATCTGCACTTGTAATACGTTGAAACCAAAACTTAAATTGTAAATTTACATTTAAAGAATAATCATATTGTTATAAACATGAAAATTATATCATTTCGGCTATGAATTGCTCAAGTTCAAGGTAAATAATCTATTTAACAAAGCATTAGGGTCAAGTGAAAAAAAAAACAATTTGCATCGATCTGGCTGCGGTCACTCAGTCGGCCGATATTGCAAAACAGATGATTTTTTTCTCTAGTAATGTCTTTGTCACCTATAACCTCGGTAATAAACAATCTGTTACATGGCTACAAGAAAGGTGGCACACTCACGGTCCTTCCGTCGTGTTTGAACCTGATATAAATATTGGGCAACGGGCTTACCAAAGTATAACGGAACAACTTGCTGAGGTGAACACATCTCAAGATGCAGACAATCGCGAGTGTTTTGTTTGCTTTGGCTTACGCTTCAGCAGTCCAAGTTGGATACGCGCCACCAGCAGCTACCAGCTACATTTACAGGAGTGATAATGGTGTTCCTGGTAAATTAATCCAGGTAGGAGTACATGGTTACGAGCAGCCACAAATTTTTGCCGCCCCTCTTCCTATAGCTCAACCGATAAAAGCATTTGAGGCCTATGATTTGGCCCCAGCTCCTTTACCTTATATTGCTGCTAAACCAATTGTTGTCGAGGACGCCGAAGAAGATGAAGGCTCTAACGAAGAATCAGCTGAATACGCTGACGGCGGACATGAAGGTCTCGGCTATGAAAAAGGAGCTGGTAGTGATTACAAAGAAGAACATCACGCCGCTCATGGTGAGAAAGGAAGCAAAGGTTACAACTCAAAAGGGCATCACGAAGAAGGAAAATCTGGCAGTTACGGTAAAGAGCACAAAGAAGGATTCTACAAAGAAGGTGATGGCAAGAAGGTAGCGCATCACGACGAGGCTGACGCTTATGGTAAACATCATGAGTCTGGCGAAAACTACAAAAGGGGTGACCATGGACACAAGAAGCACTTCAGCAAGGGAGAGGAAGTCACCGGCTACCATAAAGTATTCAACAAGGATGAGTTCAAAAAGGACCACGACTTCTACGATGTAGCTGATAAGAGTGGTCACTTCAAAAAACACGGATACGAAAACAAGCACCATGGCTCCAAGGCGGGAGGTCACAAAAAAGGAGAGCACGGCGATGCCAGTTACGAGAAGAACGATCATGGTAAATCTGGATATTACGATAAAGGCCACGTAGATGACGATCACGCTGGCCATTCTGCTGAAGAAGGTAATGAAAGTCATTATAATCATCAAGAGGATTATGGCAAGAAGGGTGGAAGCGAGCATGAAAAAGAGTACTCGTATGAAGATGCTGACGATGACGACGAAGACGACAAAGAATGAACGTGAGAACTTTATTTGTAAATAACTGTTAACTATTTAATTGCTTTTTGTTATGTTTGATATTCGAATCCTGGAGTTTTTTACGGTGGATAATTAAACAAATTAAGTAAGTAATTCGTATTTTTTATTTATTATAACCAACTGTAACCTCTTATTGTGCGTGTACATACCTGAAGGTTTACTTAAAAAATAGTCAGGCCTCGTGCGTTAGATGGAAATGTTTCTCTTGACCGACCAACACGTTTTTTGCCTTTACATTGTTCCTTCTATGTTTAAAGGGGAAACATTTAAATACTAGTAATACTGTACTGAATATTTTTATAACAACTTTTTATACAAAATAAAATTAAATCCTAGCGTTCGTTATAAATTGGATGGAATGAATGAAGGAATGAATTAAAATATAAAATAGCTTAAGGAAAATTTTAACAATGCTAAATATAAGAAACTTAGAATAAATATTTAATTACAAATGTATCTTCTAACTGGGAAATGTATCATGGAATAAGTTAATTCATGTAATAACTGAAATTTATGTTATGCATTAATACTAATATTAAATATGGACTCTCTAATTCTTTTAACGTGACAATTTGGTCATTAAGAGTGGAAGTTAGAAGCCTTCTTTATTTCTGAAGTATTAGAACGTAAATCAAATACAACATTAAATACATATAAATAACCGATACGAATTATATCGACTCACAGATTCAGCATGAACTCAGCAATCACACTTTAATGGTAGCGATGTGAGATAGATGAGTTCTATATAGATCATAAATGAGTGCATGTTAGGTCTATGAGTAACTAAAACGTAAATACCATACACATCATCATCAGCTGACAAATGCCCACTGGTGGACAAAGGCCTCTCCCAAAGATCTCCACTTCGATTGGTCCTGCGCTATCTGCATTCAGCGGATTCCCTCAACTTTCACCAGATCGTCAGTCCTCCTAGTGTAGTGGAGTAATATCATATACAAATTATTTTATTACTTTCTTGTTCAGAAATTTCAATACGGAGTTTCTTCCACTGCGGACATAATGAAATAGTTATCCCATATAGATCCCTATAGTTTGGATGGAGGTAGAACTTTTCCGAACTCTAATACTAGGTACGAGCTCCATATACTAAACAGCATTGCTCTGAATCATGACTGACATGCATACCTCACCATCTTAAGTAGTCTTTCTCAAAGTGGGCGATAACGCCCCCTTGGGGGCCTTTGAAACTTAGAGGGGGGCGTTAAGAGACCCAGAAAAAATGGGAGCGATGATGTGGGTTACGGAGGCGATATATAATTTGAAATTTCATTTACTTTATACAATATTTTAAATTTCGCTAAAACCCTCGACTGGGCGGCAACTGGCGACATCATATTCATCCATCTCATTAGATTAGTATAAAAACGAAAACATATTACATATTTATATTGTTTCTTTTAATTTGATTAAAATATGTAGCAATAATTTTATAAATTTGGATTTTTTTTGCTCTCACTAATAAAAAAAATCTAGTTTATAATGTAAGTTTAAACAACATAACCGACTAATATAACTGAATTATTTAAAGTAATGAAATTGCGATTTTTAAGTTTTAGGGGTGCATAAAGAATGGGGGCGCTGAAAAATAATTGATTTTCAAAAGGGGCGGTAAAGGAAATAAGTTTGATAATCACTGATCTAAAGCCACGTTATCAACACAATAAGAAAAAGAGGTAAAATTTTAGATAGTTAAAGGAACACAAAGAGCTTTCTTAAAAATATCCTCGATAATTAGTCCAACATAAAGTCTTACCGTTGATCCACACACCGTCGTCTCACTATATCCATATTGAACCTTCTGAAACAATTATATAACAAAATATTGAGAAAAAAAATCATTAATAGACTTAAATTGATTATTTTTACTAATCATTCAATTAATCGTCAGTTGATATCATTTTAAAACTATTAAAAAAGGCTTGAAACAACCTTCCGCTAAATAGACTTTCGTTATTAAAAAAGACAAATTACCGTTGCAAAGCTAATTTATTATTAGCCAATGGCCCAGTCGCCTCTACAACAATAGATCACGAATTCTCGTTTCTAAATTAGAAATTTTACGATTACTATTACTATTTTTTGTTACAAATACGATATACAACAGTTAATTACTTTTCGCAGAATAGAAATCCTTAACTATTTCATAATTTTATTTTATACATATATATAATTTATATACAATTAAATATAAAAACATGGTTATGATGTGCTGTGCAAAATGTAGCACCTTTTTCTGTCGTCATACAGAATTATACCACTATCTGCCTATTTCATCCGTCAAACAGTTGCGTGCAAATATTACGGTTTCTATTTGAAAAGCCTTGCTGTTAAAGAAATTACTGAGCTAATGAGAATTAATATTTTATATTTTTTATACATAACATAAAATATTAATTTTCATTAGCTCAGTAATCA
Source organism: Pachliopta kotzebuea (assembly GCA_018246255.1). NCBI lineage: Eukaryota > Metazoa > Arthropoda > Insecta > Lepidoptera > Papilionidae > Pachliopta > Pachliopta kotzebuea. The sequence continues at coordinate 5,567 of DWLS01001360.1, read as the reverse complement.
TAATTGGCAACAAACTGTAACAGGCGCGCGTATAACTTACAATTAAGTAAATGTTCTACACGTTTTGTTCTAGTTCATGTTTTACCATACCAGCGAAACCAAATTTAAACAGCTTGTCTTTAGAAGAAACAACAAATCTAGATCTCTTTATTAAACGAAAAATTTGATAAAATAAAATTTAAGCCGATAGCATTACTAATAAAAGTAAATTCAAAAATTTTAAAATACTAAATAATGGTTGTTCATAGTAGGAAGAGATGATACTTCGACAAGTCTAAATGTTGATAAGCTTGAGTGGCGTTCTTAATTGATTAAAGATTTTGTATGAATGCAACCAATATTAATTAATATGAGAAAAAAAAATCCCGTTACAAATTATTTAATAAAGAATGTTAATTTTCTAATAAATCGATTAGATGAAATTAATTATATTTTTTTACTTAATAATTGATTTGGAAATATAGCTTTCCGCTAGAATATTATTTATAAAAACCATCATAAAATAATTGGAGGTTTTAAAAGAAATACTATATAAATGAAACTTAACCCATGTATGTCAGTGTCGCAACCTACTTCTAACACAATACAACCAACGCAAATAATTACGTAGACATGGAAAAAAAACTATATTTACTATTCACTTTAACATTGACCTGTCGCTGGGTTGGATCAGCACCGAATCGTCTAGATGAACTGAAATTCGATCAGCTAAGCTTCGATGAATCATACGGTACCAAAGAAGACCTAGACGATTTTTTTAAATCTCTGGACGATGCTGGTTCAAGTGACAACGTTGATAAAAGCAATACTAACAATTCTCTACCAAAATCTAAATATTCCGGCTTCAAAAACAAGTATCTAGATAACAAAAAAGTGGACAGTAAACACAATATTGAAAAATTAAAACAGTTCCTAAAATTAGGCAGTTTTCATGATAAAGGTGATTACGGTAATGGTGCTGCTTACGTTCTTGGTCAAGATATTGCTGGTAAGGCCATTGGTATCAATGGAGAAGAAGACAGGAAATACAAAAAAGGAACAAAAACTCGAGGTTTTCACCGCGTACAACACAAGGATGAATACAAGAAAGACAAAGAGTTCTACGAAGACGATGAAACTAACGGATTTATAAAGAAAATAGGAGCAAGAGGACGTGTAGTCGGGGTTGACGCTGGAGTAGGTCAGAGCAAATATCATTTTCGCAATGATCGCGATAAAGGATTAACAGGAAAGCAATCTTATCTTGAAAAAGGTAACTCGGACAAGCAATACAGTGAGAACATGGATTCTGAAGGATTTGGCGCCTATTTTGATACTAAATAATAGTAAATGTTTTACAGTGAAAGTTTATAAGTTTTTTAGTAGTTTATTCATTATTAAAATTAGCAGTTAAATAAAGTTATGAATTTAAGATAATGCTTATCTACCTTTATCTTCTTATGATAAAAGAGTTATTGTTTTGGTTGATACTTAAGTTTGCACATAAAGAACTAACGAGAAATTTACGAAGTTATTATTTCAGTTTTAGACAATTATTAGAAGTAAGAGTAAATAAAATATTTATGGAAATAACGCATTAAAACTTAATCAATCAATCAATTAAAACTAGACAAGCGTAAAACATTTATCATATTACAATCTTAACATGCATATGCTACGCTGCCATGTATTTATCAAAGAAACGGTTTAATCTAGTGTATTTTCATTTAAAAGCCTAGGAGATTGATTCTAAACAATAAATACGATAATTTTAAAATGGTGAACACAATACATTGCATTCAAATTTTGAGTAAGTTTTATAAAAGCAACTATTCCTCTTTTAATATTTTTCTTTAATCCCTAATGAAAAATTAAAGTAAAAGTAAGCATCACATTTTACTTACTTTTTGCGCTTAAGGAGCATATGTAAATTTTTATTCTTACAGTTTTCTCATTAATAGAAGTAAGAGAAACTATCACAATATCTCCAAATTCGGATTCTAATAGCAATGAGCAAACAAAAGCTTTAAAAGAATTGATGTTATCGAGTGACAACTTGCGACCAGAAACTTTAACACCAGAGCCCGATTCGATAAGTTTTTTCAGAAAAAGTTTAGGAGTCTTAATGCCGCTTCCCGTATACATTAACGATGAAATGTTAAGGACCATGGATAGCCAAAAGACATACAGGTGTTCTCTTCTACAGTGTACGTTGGAAGAGACTGTATCGCCGGTCTGTGCGTGTAATTATAACACAGGAAATGTGGTGACGTTTAAAAATAAATGTGATATAAAAAAACATAATTGCAGATACGATACAGGTAACTCATTAAGGAATAAAAAATTGTAACACAGGTTTTAAATATGTACTTTTTTAATTACGACTAATGTCTTCTTTGAAAGTAGTTACTTTACATTATTTATTCAAGTTTATAAATGTCATAAGAAAAATAATATATGTTGTTTTTCAGCTTTCCACGTTATTTTTAATGAAATCTGCCCATGGGAATTTGACTCCCGAAGAAACAACGACCTTATTGTTAATTACGATGCTCCAAAATATTACAATTAAATATTAGTTGGGTAAATACGAAAGCAAAACATAGTTCATTTCCACATTACCGTCAATACTTATGTTTGTATCTAATTAGAAATCTGATGAAAAATTATACATTTTCGAGCACATTTTTTGTAAGAGAATTTTTAAAATATATGGCTTCAAAACTCAATCTCCTGTAAGTACCTTTACAGCTAATAAAGTTTGGTTGTCAATGTCATAAATTCCGTCCTTCCTATTCAATGTAAAATACCCTAAACAGATTGTAGATTTTCTTCATTTGAATTACAACTATTAATAGTTATTATTATTATGTGATTTAATTTAGAGTATTTTATTTATTAGGTTTATTATATTTCTTGGAGTTTTGTAGGGGTTAATAACAAAGCGAATATAAAATAATAAAGAAGTTATAAGAATAATATACAGTGAATTTAATTTTTAAATGTTTTATTGGCAAAAAGCCTCACTGCTACGGTTAATAATGAAATACTAAATTGTGTCTATGGCATATGAATCTTGTCATCTTGACTGTCAATCATTATATTCTATGGTCTATAGCCTCTAGTTGAATGAATCGAAGTGTTTGTGTAAATGATTGTGAAACAAAGAATTTTACAACGCGAAATAGATGAGGCTCGGTGGAGGACCACTGTTTAACATTACTCATGAGTACGGAAGAGACTCTGTTGAATCTCGATTTCGACAAACCGAACTCTACAATTACGCCTCCTGATGACGGCGTGGTATCCCTATCTAGTAGCGCCGAGGACATTTGTTTAGTACCAGAGGTCGGGTTCGAGGGCAACGTGGATTCTCCAGGGTTAAACCGAGAGTCGCAGCCGCTGTTGAGCGGCCGTGGCGACTTCGAAGTTTCTTGTAATCATTTTCCAGGTAAGAACCAAAAACAACTCGAAATCAATTATTTTATGTATAAGAAAAAACTATACTGTACAATAATTTTATACAAGTATATTAAAAGTCTGCTTTCGAACCCACTTGTATGACTACTTTTACGCAGTTGTTTGGCTTCGTATGACACAGATAACAACGTAACAAAAATATGCGTAAGGACTTCTATTTCACCTTGGACCTGGCCAAATTGTTTAAACAGTCATTAATTTTAATTGTTTTTATTTAAAATTTCTATTGTATTGTTTATTGATTAGCTTCAACTTCACACTTGTAGAAGTACTCTACAGCTGAAATTTTCTATTAGTTATCTGAATGTAGGTACAATAGCTAGTTTTTACGTCAATTTTCAGTGAAGCATAACAGTTCTAAGAAAACTACTCTGCCTTTAACACTAAAATAAAATGTGTTTTCCATATACTTGCAGTAAGTCTCATTTTATCCTTTATGTTTGTTTTATCTTTTAATCAATAAATGTAATTGTTTTTATGCAATAAATGTGATAACTTCTACTGTTACTTTAAAACAAAGTACATAGATTTAATCTTGGTTTATCAAGTTTGTGAAAGTAGTAATATTTGTTTAAAATTCAATAAAACATCACCAGATAATAATTGTGGGCATGATTAGCAATATCAATTTTATAAATTAAATTTTCAATAATTTCATAGTCTTTTTAGTTAAATATGATGGTTAGTTATTGCTTTAAAATGACATTCTTATGTTGAAGAAAATTTTCACAAAATTGACAATATCTCTCTTCAAATGTTTTTTAGAGAGTCTGAATTAGAGTTTAAAAGAATGCTAGATGAGTCAGTTTTTAAGTTGAAATTATGTGTTATACTTTTCAAAGAGAGAAGGTTTCTATCTCCACTAAACTTAACTTTCTGGTAAAACAAAATAATGTAATTAAACCAGCATATTACAAATATAATAGGTTCATTGACGGGTGACATTCATCATCATTTCACATTTAGAATTGTAGATTAATAGCTTTAACTCTTTCTTAATCAAAAAAGGTCTAAAGTTTCAATGGTAGGCACATTATTATATACCTTCTCCCACACACACTTAATATTATAATACAGTTTACTTCATTTGTAATGAGATTAAATTGCATAAGGCTTGTAAAGCACTGCTTGTGGTCAGTTTAAGTTATGAGTTATGATATCAAGTTTCATTTTAAACAATACATGTTTTAAGATTTAACTTGTGCCTTCCTTCTGAATATCAACTTGGCATTGAATACAGACTATTGTTATTAAATTATGTCTTTTCAAAAGATAATTAACACAATTTATTTTACATAATGAAGTGAGAATTGCAATTTCAGATTTATAATACTTTTGTTTCGTATGACACATTCAAGACATACTTCCAAATATAACATATAAAGTGTTTTTAGATTTAAAAAAAAAGTACTCTGTTTTCACTTCTTTTACATATTTATAGATAAATTTTGAAATTATGACAAAAATGTTATTATTACCACTGTATTAGGGTTAGGTTTTTGCAAGCGATTGAAAGCTGTTTTTTATCATAAATATATAGCACCGGGGAACCCAATGGCAAACCATTCCATTATAACTGCCAAAAAAGTCGTCATGTGGTACATTACACATAATACCAGGACCCTCAGTTATGAGGAATAAGACTTAAAAGAAGAGATATAGTACTTAATGTTACAGTAATGTGCCACTAACACAGTATAAGTAACATGTATGCAGTTAAAATGCAAATTTGTTCACATCCGATACAGGTAATACTGTACAAGACATTATGCTAATAATACCTTTGTTACCTAACTGTTGGAGCTGATAACGAAGTAGATATTCCATATTGTTGTAAATGCACTTTTGTTTAATAGATTTACTAATATATTAAAAAATATCATGGCAAAAAAGTCATTGATTATTTTTGCCTTGTTGTGACATTTATTATAGTGCAGGTTGCAGAACTGCCTTTCTGCAACAGGATAATTTATATAAAACAGAGTTCCCCAAAAGTTTTTTGTGTCATATACCCCTTCCATGTTTTCCGTTTTGGGTAGACCCCCTACTTACCTGATATTGATTTCCTGTAAATTTCTAACTGTAGTGAAGTTTAGTGTTAAAAACTT
>DWLS01001359.1:0-22250 GCA_018246255.1 Pachliopta kotzebuea | reverse complement strand
CTGGTCCTCCGCCGGGTCACAGAGGCACGAGGGACTCTCCTTACACTTGAAGCGGTGCAAGTATTCGGAGAATCCCCTGTGCCCAGTGAGCATCTGGACCAGACACGTGTCCAGCTCTAACTGCCGACCTCTAAAATATTGCGTATGGTACAGAAAGCCGGGATTTCATTTGTATCAAACATTTCCTAGATGCATATATATGTCCCAGAGAGAAGCATTGGCTAATGATACTCGCTGTGAAATGAAAATAATAATGATTGTCGGTTTTGTTCTTAAGCCAGAATTTATTTTGTTACCAATAAGGGCGTTAACCACTAATGGCAAAGATAAATTTGGTTCAATTATAGTTTTTAATCTGGGACGAAAAGCCTAGTATTTAACGTGTTTGATGTTGGATTAATTTAATGATATTAATCGAAAGATTTTTTAACGCAGATCCCTTAAACTGCTTTCTTTTTATCACAGAGATCCCTGATTCGATTCGAGGTTGGTAAGGTAACACGGTTTTCCGAATTCTGAGTTATAAAGAATGTGAAACAATAAAAAACAAGTCTGGTACATGACATGTCATTTTAAATGCAAGGGATCCGACATTTGAATTTTATGCATGGATTATGGTTACAATAACCTTTCTTGCCATTGCGTGGTCATACATGCGAAAGTGTTTTCGCACACTAAATCAAAAAATAAGTAGATGCTTGTTGTTAGTTTCATTTATACTTTTAGACACAACAAAAGCTAAACTTTTTCTTTTTACAGCAGTTAAGTTTGTTTGTTATTTTTTGTTGTTACTATACTGGTACGTATTTCCCCGTATTCATTCTCATAATAAACCTTTGGACCCCGGTAATATACAATCACTGACTTTTTTTTTTTAAATTTATTTATTGTTTAGCATCAGATACATGTTTATTAGACACAAGAAATAATTGGCCGGTTTCTTATATAAAAACGATTATTTCTTTATTCACGAGAATATCTACAACAAACAATCTACTTAAAATTTTTAGTGGGTATGTTTGCTTCAGTTGCTGCAATGCTTTTATGTTAGTTAACATTTGAAGTAGTTGGTGATTTGATAATTAATGTGCTATGGTTTTTGTTCTATGTCATCCCTCAGGTATCATTTAACCCTTTGAGTACATTTGATCAGTGAGACTCGTCATCTGTATGAATAACCAGTTACAGATGACGAGCCAAACTCGTCATCGGAATTAATTATCTTAATTAGTCTAATATTCATTTACTTGTTTTCTGAATAAATTTTAATTTTGATCATATTTATAAAATGAATGTGTTCTTCATGAAATTAAAGTTTATTAAATATGTTCAATGTGTTAAATTTTTTTTAAATAAATCAGGACTCACAGGGGTTAACTTGATCCTATTTTTAAATTTCTTTTAAAATGCTTGTTGATAATCATATTTGTCTATTGGAATATTATTGCGAGTTTATGAGTCCTTCATAACATTGTTTTTAAATTTGCGCTAGCAGTACATAAAAATGTTTTAATTACAAAATTTCAATCTTTAGAGATTTCTAAGAATAATATTTTCATCAACGGCTTTCAAATTATAACGTTGTTGTTGTAACTCTTGAGGTATCCAAGTAGTCCCAAATCTCATTATTTGTGTTTTAATACATTCAGTTTAATTCTAAAACTTTAGTAAATGATATGTAAATTTGTTCAAACATAATAATTTAAATTTTTTTTTGTTACACTTATTTTTTAATTGTTGTGTATTGCGATGCTAACACCGCAATCGTACGTGTATAATAAATTCGCCAATTTTTTATCACTACAAATATTGATAAGATGTTTGAATTTAATACTGTCCATATTAAATATTGCCAATTCTTTCGACCACGTTTACTTTTAATTTCGTTCATTCTCATACTGAAAAGAATATAGTTTAAGCAAAAACTTAATCATTGTTCCAGTTCAACATTTTAGCTTTTTGGTAATTTTTTTTATGATTCGTACTGTAAAACTCTGCAATTCCTTGCCCCCATACATACGTTTAGCTTCCAGCAAGAATATATTAAAACAAACATGTTACAGGATATTACCTTGGGGCTGTCTGATTGTATTTTAAGTATTCATGTATGTATATATTATGCATCGTATTTATGGATATAGAGAAAAAAATATTAATAATACGGTTCACCTGCTCTGCTTTTTATCACGTCGCGGGTGGGTAGTATATGGAAGGTAACAATAAGTGCGCCTATTACACTTTACATTAAGGTGTCTAATAATATTTTGTTATTAAATAAATATATTGATATACAAAGTATATTAGGACCACCGCATTCTGTGCTGCGATTGCGAACAAAGTTTAAACTTTAAGTAGTATAGTAATTATAACTTAAAGCTACGTTGATCACAAGGCGTTTAACGCATTTAATAGAAATGTGGTTTGTGAGGAGGAAGATTCTTGAAAAAAATATTGCTTGTAATGCATACTAATAAGATGTGATTACAATACACAGTTTTTAACGAGTGTTTTTGTAACTAAATATTTCAAGTAACACCTAGTATGATTAATGATAGGTGATTATACTACTCTATGATATTTTCGAATAAGCGTTGTTGCAAATTTGAAAAATATTTTATGGTTATATTCATACCATCATCGGACATGTATCGATATGTAAGTATATAACAGACTTAAACCAAGTGCAATTATGAAAAAAAATCTTTTATCTTTTCTAAAGGAATATATTAAGGACTGTTCACGTGTAGCTGTATAATAGCCTAAACAATGTATAACTGTTTCTTATAACCTGTTAGTATATCATTCAATTGGTAATAAAGTTAATAATTTAACTTTCACAATGGGATGAATAAGACTTATTCCTAAATTTGAAGCGGTAACCTCTCAATCAAAGGCAGAGATTTGTTGTATTAGTCATATTATAGTTTCATTAAATAAATATGACAACAAAAAGTAGTTTTCAAAGTGTTGTATATATCATTGCTCATAATTTTTAATCTAGTTAATAATTTCCATTATTAAAATCTACGTCATTGCTATAATATTATGTATATTACTAGACTAGCTCTCATAATTACCATCTGATTACTTATCTAAACGAGATATAAAGACGAAGTTCACGTGTTGGAAATTCCGGAGTAAAAAAACAGAGAAACTTTCCACGACCATTAGGTATTTAGCAGAATTTATAATAAAAAGGTCTCTAACTCGCTGATCGGTACTTTATGTTTCCATTCGGAAATTTTTATTTAAAATCATGTAATTTTGTACAAGTGATTCTATTTATGTATAAAATAAATTATTAGAGAATACATTCTTTCAATTAAATACACGTCATCATCATGACGTGCCTTTTCGAAACTGAAGTGTGCCTGTCGGTCTGAATAAGAAAACTAGTTCGGATTTCAGATATATTTCTATTGATGGTATCAAATTTAACGATGAACACAAATATTTATAAGGCTATAAGCGAGATTTATTGGGCTTCCATATTTTAATTAGTTAATATTTGTCTCTACTCTGCATGAGAAGCTGCCCGGATCTCATGGCAAAAGCGGTATATCGGATTATGGTGAAGTCATCGCCATTATGGGCATGTAACCGAAAATATATTTCTATATAGAAAAGATGCGATACTCTTAAAAAAGCAAGTTTAGCTTTGTACAGACTTAAAATATTGTTTACCGATCTCTTATCGAAGACCTAGATTGTCACCCTGCGTCTATTTTTGCCGCTAAACAGTAATGTTTTAGTGCGAAATATTCTACTAATGGTTTTTAAAATTGTTAATGAAACCGCTTGCAATTTTTTTTAACAAATTAACTGGCTTTTGGTATTCTTTATATGTATGTATTATAAATTGCTGTTTTACAAGATTTTAGTATGATATTTATGGTGTGTCTTGAAATATGTATTTATAAACAAACAACACAAGACAATAAAACACAGAGACAACAACTTATGCCTCAGACGACCAGCGATATGTCCTGCTGTGTATACCATCTTAACCAGCGCCACGTTGTTTTGAGCAAGCGTATCACTTACCATCAGGTAACCAACCACCATGCTCATCTCGTCGCCTTAGAATATATAAAAATTTTACAAACCTGTGTCTGTGTTATATTTTCAGTGTCATGAAGTTTTATCATTACCAGTTTCTGTTTTGGGTATACAAAGTTGTTGGAACCTATCTTGTTACTTAATTTCCTTTATTAAAAATCAAATTTTTGACAATGTTAAAAAATATGGTTATTCGTGTTTATACACTATGTAGTTGCATTTATAATTATTCGTAAATTTTGAATAGAAAACTACGAAATTATTTGAAAATACTTTATTAAAATAATAAATAAACAAACAGCAAATGATTAATTTTGAGCAGATGTTGTCCAGCTTTTGCCGCCTTGTACTATTTGAAAGTTTTCTCGCTTTGGACAACATTCAAAGCGCAATAAAAATAATTATTACAAATACTAAGCGATTTAATAAACATTGTGCACATCTATAGACAATGTTAAATAATTGACGGAGCTTTTGATAGTATTTCTGTGAATGATCTCAATATTATTTTATGTACATGTAAAAAACGTAACCATGGAATAACCACGGTTGCCATTGTAGCAAGGAAAACAATTTTGTTACACAAAGGATCTTAAGCTGTAACTCAACCGTACAATAGTACACTGTCGAGGCAAAAATTGTAATATAAAGCTTTTTTTACATAAAAATGAATTTATTCAAGATAATAAAAACCATAGGTTTTTATTGGCAAACAGGATTGATGATGATAGGTCTAACTATTGGCTATGAGTGCAAACATTACTTTACTAAGGTTTGCAGGGCGTTGCAGGTATTACGTCCGGTGACGAGACTTGTTTGTCAAGACAAGTACAATGTGGTGCGAATCATCTCATCCAGTGCCATATTTTTATGAAAAGTCGTATCTCGTAATATCATGAGATCGTCCTGCGCGTTCCATCGCTTCGTGGAATAAAAAAATTATTAAAACACCGCAAAACATGCAAGTTGACGAAACGTTGAAAGAACGCCAAGACTTAGATTTTTACGTCAGCACAATCACGCGGCTACGATGCTCAGACACGTGCGTTCGTGTACCGAAACAACGCGCATAAAAAAACTGTGTATCACGTCGTGCTTTTTTTCAATTTTGGTATGAGTCTGCTTTAAGTTCACGCCAAATTAAACCTCCGGCCTTCTGATCCCCTGATGAATTTTACGTTTTAGCAAGATAAACATTAAGTCTTTTGTTCAGAACTTTTCAAACGTTTCATTGTATTTGAATTGGATAAGATGCGGGTGCGTTCAAGGAAAGAGCGAATAGGTTATTACTGCACTAGTGCATTTTATCTCTACTTAATCCCGGGAGAGATCGTGATCTAGCCCTAATCAAATTTAAAGGAAAATATATAATTTTTTTGATACATTTAAATACATAAGATATTTTGTGTTTTTTTGCATGGTAAAAATTTTCTGTCGTTTGGCTCCGTCTATTATATTAATGTGCCTAATTGTGCACCCAACACCAGTGTCCATGTCAAGGTCCTGGAACTAATAAGGCTTGTATAGTAGAAGACGGTGATGAAAATATATTGATAAAGAATTCTTTGATATTCACTGTTAACGATAAGTAAAAATAATAAGTAACGCTATCAGCGAGACGAACGCGAATATTTTTTTCCGTCCAAATTAAAACGTAATGAAGTAAAATAATTATTAATCACAATAATATACATAATACAATTTAATTAATGCCAAACAAGTAATGTATTATTTTTTTAAAACCACTACAACGCTTGCATTATTAACAATTAGATCTAGTTATATGATTTAATTTGAAAAAATTAAGAATTTTACATAGTGTACATTATAAAAAAGATTGTTAATTATAAACTTATAAAAGTTGATAGTATCCCAAGTTGCAAACTGTTTTAAATTACTTACAAATTCATCCAATTAAATAAGTGCATATTATAAGCAAACATACATAATCAACTTGTGGAAGAAGTTTAATAATATTATCATCGTCATCTAGTAGATGTCCACTGGTGGATATTGATCTCAAACAAAGATTTACACGCCGAGAAGTTGTGAACTGCCCGCGTACTGCGGTTCTCAGGGCCTTCACCAGATCGTTGCTCATGTTCTACGTCTATCGGGCATTTTTTTTGAGCACTGATTGTATAATTTTCAGAGTGTATTGAATTAGATACCAATGCACTTACTCAAGGAACTAATTGAAAAAACACAAACAAAAAAGCTGTGCAACAATTAATCAACGGTAACATGATTTAACGAGCTGTCTTCTTTGTTTGCGTAAAGTAATATTTACATAGCAGTAAACTAACACCCCTTAAGAATAAAAACTAAAAGATCTACAGTAAAAAGTATATTTACAAACAATAGAAACTGTTTTACGTTTACGAACAATTTGAAATGCAGATAATAAAGTATAATACATATAACACCACAGATCATACCACCAAAACCCGAACAATATGTGTACAGTAAGATCAACAATTTTAATAATACTTGTGTAGCAACTTTGTACTTGAATGATATAAGGCATTATATGATAGTAAATTCAAAGAGACTTTGTGCATAAATTACAAAAAAAATTTACAGCAAACTGTTTTCAACAATGCTCTTTAAGGTATATGGTGTGACAAACATGAATAAACTATCACTAGTTGAAAAGCTGATTCTAACGACTAGGACTTTTTTCTGGTGGTAAAGTCTGTTGCCGGAAACCGTGCAGGCGTTTACATTACTCTGCTTCGAAGGGTACTGTAACTAGTGAAATTACTTAACATACGTGTCAAGACGAGGAGCTCAATATGGTACAGCGTACACCATAATTACTGCCATTGTTATAGGCGGACGTATCTCTTGCCATCACGTGAACATTCTCGTCTCGCTGCTTCGTTGAATAATTTAAAAAATGTATCGCCTGTTGCCATGAAATCCAGTGAGGTATATCATGTGACATATTTTAAAACAAGTAACGCTGCTAGGCAGTTTGCACTGGAAGCGAACACATTTCAGTTCTTCTTAAACTTTCAGATTGTCCTACTACAATTAAGAGTTTTCACTAAGAACACTATGAGATTGCTCTTCGACGGACGAATGCGTCGGCTGCGGAGGACGCGTAAGAGTTGGGCACCTCGGAGACTGCCTCCTGTTTGTATCCGTTCTTTCCGTTCAATGTACTACCGTTTTCATTCATTACGACCTGTAACAATGCACATTGTATTAAAACTATGAAACAGGTTTTTACTTTTACGACTGAATGTTGAAAAAGAAAATTCAATAAAAATTAATTAAAATTTTAGAAATAGGTAATTAAATTACATTTCATGTTTTCAGTGTGGCCGTAGGATATTGTAACAAATTTTGACGACAATGTAGTTAGGACGATAAACACTGCACTACTTTGTGGTCGTAAATTTAATAAATAATATGTTAAGTCTCTTCTACCCAATATTTTCACAGGCTACAGCGGTCTTCAAAACGGAACGCAGTAATATTTCGCGGAAATAATATACTTATGCGGTGGACTAGCAATACAAATCTACCGCCAATAAATTGTATAATGTACACATTTTCTTATTTCCATTCAACATTATTAAGGTTAGTACCGTTCTATGTATTTCTAACGTATTAGTTGTGTTTGAAAATTTGTTTAATGTTCAGGTTATTAATAAGTTTGAATTATGGTTTGGATTGCAACCTTGTAAGTTACAAAGAGTGACCCACACATAATTGGTTTTTAATAACTAGATTAGAAGCAGAAGGCCAATACTGACAGTAATTAGCGTCACATTTATTATTGATTGTATGGTATGATATATTGTTTAATATCAATAAATATTTTTAGAGCAGTATTTAGTAATTTATCATGGATTTAAAGGTCAAAAATTCACCTTCGTATTAAGAATAATAAAAAAGTAGGCACCCAGTGGATAAGTTGATAAAAACTGGCCGTGCTTCCTCTTATTACTAATTGCTTCCTGAATAAGACGGAAGCTGCTGGTAAGATTCTGGTGCCACATAATGAGAAATAATATTTATTATAACTGATAACTTACCATACACAGTCCGTTGGTGCTTTTTGTCTTCATACCAGCTTTGTTGTAGCGCGCTTTGTAGAAATCAGTGAACAGGAATAGGAACAAGAAGCCATGCAGCGCTATCCAGTAGACGAAGGGTCGCGGATATTGGCAAGAAGGCCTGAACAACACTTGCAACTGGTGACTGAAGATCAGCACGAACTGAACCTATGTAAACCAAGTTTTAGGTATAGTGTAAAGAAAAGAGTAACGAGAATATTATTTTATTGAATTGGTACAACTGATAGTGAGTTCCTGTCCTTTTAATAATAATGTTGCTGATAAGGTGGCGCTAGTTAGGATGACATATTAATCACCATAGCCTATCACGAGAAGTTAAGTGTCATTACCGAAGTCATTTCTCTGTCTAAAAAGCTCTACAAACCGAAACAGTAATTCTTGCACTCTACTATTGGAGGATTGATATAAACTTTGCGCCTAGTATAATAATGTAGCAATAAAACGTAAAGTTAACTTACCATTTGGAAAGCTGTAAGATATTTTTTCCACCAAATGTATTTTTGATACTTCGGACCCATGGCTGACACCATATAGTAAAAGTACATAACTATGTGGACAAAAGTATTCAGCAGTGCGAAGAAGGTGCTATGACCACCTGCGTCAACGAAAACAAACGTCATTGAAAATAGTTTTTTAAACCATTAACACTTACATCAGTCACTCTGTTTACATGAGCAGTTCGCAATATTTGTTTTGAATTCGACACGGTAGTGCAAATACTAAGAAATCAATGTAATGACAGTTAATAAAGGACCTGTTTTTATCTAATACTGACAGATTTTTTTCTTCAGTATCAATTAGTGTTAATAATAGTGTTTACATATACATTAAACAAGTAATTTGTGAATTGAGACAAACGGTTTTATATACTGTAAAAATTGACAAACAGTAAGAGCATTAAACCTGTCCGGTAGATTTTTATATCTAACGGGATTTTGCCGAGTGTGATTATTCAGATTCAACTGTTAATAAAATCCAACAATTATATTTTTGGACAAAATTCTTTGCATTTCAATTTCATTTATTTGTGACAGATCTTTGAAGAACTTAATTAAATCGTAATAACAAAGTACATTGAATGTGATATATGTACGATAATTAACGAAAATATTTTTTTTGCTTTTATGTCCGTAATTATAGTGTATTAATTATACATGTATAAATATATGCTCTTTTAATGATAAGTAAATTTTGTTAATAAGCTTTTTTGCAGGTATAAAATAAATCTGTTTTCTTTCGCATTTTCTGTAATTTACTAATTTTAACCAAACAACTGTTTTAATAATCAAAAGTTTCTTCACCTATTCCGTAGGTTTTTTTTGTAATGAACTTAAGCAAAGATCGAAAATGATGAATTAAATATAAAATTAATGGATTTCGTCATCAATGACGTTTAAGGCGTATATTAAATCTACTTTTTTTATAAAAGGAAGTAAATTATGCTCTAAGGTTGAATATTAATATACACGTGAAATATCATCAGTGAAATGAATGCAAATAGCTAAAAAATTACCATTGATTTAATACTACTGGTTTCATAATTTTTCAAACGATCGAAGTGCGTACTTAAACTAAGAAGTGTTTTCTCTCTTAACTCAATTCATAGTTTTTATTAAGAGTACATGAGAGTCATATTACCAATAGCATACTCGTAAAACCACATATATTATGTGTTTTGATTTATTTGTTTTATGTACGTGTTTGGCCTAGAATTGACCATGAATATGGTATTAAAATAAATGTTAGCGTGTTTTGTTTACCGGATATTTTATAATATTTGTTGTATAAACCGGAATCACAAATTACGTTACACGTTTAAAAATCCTCGTTTTTACGTTTGTTTTACTATATTAGAAATACTAAAGCACTTAATAATGTAATATACATTCATTTTTATAAGGTTAACTGCGACCCAAATATATAGTCAGTAACTAAAGTTTACATCTTTAGTATACGTTCGAATTAAATTAAAGTTGATAATGTTTTAAGTACGTCATTATTGATCATCTGATTTCTTGACAAAATAATCGACTCTTCTCTCAGTAAATATAATGAATAATTCTTCCTCCAATGAATGTTGTCAAGAGCGTTTATTTGTACGTACACTAAGTATCAACGCAAACACTAGTACGAAGTTTGTTGTTAATATTATTTTCTATGAAATGTACATGGAAAAATCGACTTGTATTCCAAACATATTATTCTAACTCGCCTGAAGAAGCCTTAACGTTGGATAAAGGTTAAACAACTGTTACATTTAACGGACAGTAAGCGTTCAAACATAGTTATCTGCAAATAGATAAAAAATTCTAGGTACTGTAATAAATATTAGTTGTTTAAATTTACAGTTTGTTGACTCACCGGGTGCGAATTTAAGCCCGAACCATACGGACATTGGCATAATACCGTGGTGTATGACATGCAGAGTCGACACGTGCTCGTTCTTCTTCCGTAGCACAAAGAACAGAGTGTCGAAGAATTCCGTAAACTTACTGAAGTAGTACCACCAGCATGTGTTCGCCATCTAGGAAACGTAGTTGAGAATATACATATAAATTATAAAAAATAACCCACTTATTATTCTTACAGCAGGAATCTTCTGCCACAAGAAGACCGTCAAGGCCTTTTATGGATAAGTGTGGGTTGCCGGATGTTGAGGATATATTTGAAATTTAAATGTCTTCGTAATTATCACTTAAATATTAGAATATTTTTATTTTTTTCTAATAGAATTAACAAATTGACGCTGGCTTAATGATGTGGCAAGTTAAGATAAGTACCTAATAAAATTTAAATGCTTATGTCAGAGAGGATTACAATATTGGTTGCCATGGCAAAGGAATTCCCAACGAATTCATCAATATTTTTCCTTTTACTAGTAAAGATTTTAAAAATTTAGTTTTTTCGTGCTATGAAGTTCAAATTTGGATTGACTAATCGAACAAAAATTACGCGGCATTGAAACCTTCAGTTCCGTTAAGCTGCTAAACGTTTAGTAAATTTCGTTGTAGACGATTTCAAAAGCTTTATTACTAAAGTAAGGATTATTTTAGTAAAACTAATCCGTCCTTTATTATCAAGCCTCAATATAAATTATTGCTTACTAGCATCAATTTAATAAAATGTGTCTTTTAATGTATTGTATCACACTTTAAATATTATTTACTGTTTTATGCATTCTGAGTTTGCCTACACTATGACATCTCGATCTCAATCACATGAATTTAGTTATAATACTTCATAGCGTTGAAAACTATTATTCTATAGCTTTATTTGTGAGATATCGTTTTATAATGAAAAATAATTCTCAGAATGTTTTGCTTGTAAATGCACCAAATATACTATACATAAAAAGTGAAATTAATAATTAAACTAAACAAATAAGAATTATAAGTAATACCTAGAATTAACGTAAGTTACTAACGATTGAAAATTTTTACTGTGAAATAACCTTTTTAATTAATTTAAAAGAACATACTAGGAAAAACAAGTTTCGAATCAGTATGGGCAATAAATAAAAAAACTGGCCTCATTTTAAACTAGAACCTTTGTTTTAATTTTAATAAATTATTTAGCTTATTTTTTTAATCGTAAACAATTAAAACAAGGAAGTTGACAAGTTGTTTCATTATACCGAGAATAAAATCGTTAAACAATTGTGTATGACCTTGTAGACCTTTTAATTATTTGTATATCTTGCCAGTGCCATATTAAAGTAAATAGATACAGAGAAACAGGTTACTAATTAGAATGTGCTATATTACACACATAATTACCAAAAAAAAAATTGCGTAAGTTTAAGTAACAGTGTATGTTTGTTTTAACTGTTTATGCGTAAACAATTAAAAAACGGAAGGTGTCGAAAATGATGTCCTTTAAACCATTGACTTCGACCCCGTTGACCTTTTTACATGCGAGGTCCTCTCGTACGAATTTAACAATAACAGTAAAATGTTAAATTTAACAGATCTAATTTCAATTAACAATAAATAACTTATTTTTCCACTTGTTATTCATGCATTAATTTTTGTATTAATAATTCATGGAAACAGGAATGAAATTGCTAGCTTTATACTATGCAACAGCAATTCATAACAAATATGAAAAAATATACAATCTTTGTATTTATATAATAAGTAGTATGTACATGAATGATTAGCATGTCAATAAGATTTTCCTTTACTCAATTTTTTGCGTGGCATTTGATAATTCGATAATACAAGGTACATTATAATCACGTAATTTTAACAGACGTGTTGATACGTCTTCCTTGTAATGTAATTATCGTACCAACATATTATTTAAACCGTGACGCAGTGTAAGAAAACTAACAAAGATTCATGCACAACAGAAATAATAAAAATTATAGATCGTAAGTTAAAGTTGTTGACTAATGAATTTCATAATAGTTTAACTTACCCTCATCGCTCTGGGATTTCGTGAATAATCAACTAGTTGGCACCTGAAGTCGTAATGGCCCAACCAGCCGCTCATCAAATACTGCGAAATTGAATAAATTGCAAATTGTATATTCAATAAAGAGGAATAGGTTTTAAAAGCGTTGCATATTTTATAAGATGAATATGAGACATTAGGGGATGATTTTTCATTTTTCATCGTACTACCACAATTTTTAAGGTAGTGCGAGGGCATGATGCTCCAACTAATCTTTCTGCGATCGTAGGAAATAGTTAGAAAAAGGCAGTTACAACACATATACCGGTGAATGATTCTCTCATTTAACTTCGCCATTATCAATAATATTTTCCCCTGTAAGTGCGACATACTCTCGCGCGCCTCTATATAAGGTAGAGATGGAAAATTCCTGCTCTACAAGTAGGATACGAGCAAATGGGATTTGCCATCGGAACTATGGTAACCAGTGTAATAATATTCCTATAGTTCTGGTTAATGGTCGTAATAAAAAAATTGTAAGAGTCTGGTGTAACATTTACAGTTCCTTAAAAAAAAAGTTATAGATATGGTATATTCAAAGAAAAAATTAATAATAACAAAAACGAAATGTGGGAAAATCCAGTTTTCTTAAGATTTATACAATCGTCGATGTAAACATAATTATTGTTATATACACACACACACGCATATACAAATATTGTTAGCTTACTAACATAGTTCTCATAATGTTTATTAAGAAGTATTTGCAAATATGTAAGCAAAGTAAAAAAAACAAAATTTAACTATAATTTAGTGAATGTCACTTTCAATAGGATATAGATTTCTTTAAGTGTTAAAGTGGTTATTAGTATAAATATATATAATAAGTATAGTGACTAACGAAATGTGAATGGTTAGCATATATTATTGTAGTTTTATTATATCATCTAAATGAGACACAATTATCAAATGAAGTTCAGCTGATAGATTTTTATTAAAAAGCGAATATTTTTTTAAAAGCATACATTATAAAGAATATATTTCAAACGGAATCATTGGAAAAAATAATATCACTTACAAACACGTAACATGCTCGTAATAAAGGCTGTTAGCAAATAATGAATTAAAATTCATATGAGTTGCAAGTAGGTCGTATTAATAATACTAAGCGTGGTTTCCTAAACTATAACAGGCGTAAGATCTATTGCACCATGATGTCTAAAAATATTTTTCGCTACACGTTTTAATCAGAAACGACCGAAACTTAAGCTAGGTAATCGCATTATTGTGGTTTGCAAAAAAACCCATCAGCTTCCATATTACGTAATATCATTACCTAAGAACAATATTGCTTAATGTTAACTTCATAATGCGTGAATGCAATCATAGACATTTATAATATGTAACCAACGGATGACTAAAAAAACTTAATGAACTAATATTAAATAGGAAAACTTTATTACAGATAAAAACATGTTCAAAATCACTAAGTGAATAGTAAAAAAGAATGTTCTTGTTATATATATTCAATGATATTATATACATATATGATATTTTGTGTATATTCCGACTTTGCAATAGTTCACTTATTGATATAGGACATATTACTATTTCAAAATTCTTAAATACATATATAACAGCAAATTCTTCAAAATCTTAGTCAAAAAATTGATTTTACCTCGTAGAAGATCCAGGCGCTAAATATGGTCTGAGCAAGATTGTAAACTATGAGGACATTTCTGAGCTCGAACGGTTTCCGGTTGGCCATGAGTGCTGGGCCCAATTTCGTTGAACAAAAAGCATAAAACAAGCATGCTGCCAACGTGGGCCAAGGAGAAGACATCATAGCCCAGTCATTTACGCGAGGATCTAAAACAAATTATAATATGGTTTAAACATATCTTCAAAGACAGTTTTCTTTGGTTAAGAGAGATATAGAGGCGGCGACGTTGTCGCCCCAGAAATAAACCAAATACACAATAAATAAAAGGTCAAATTTATTTTGAAATTTTGCTTTAATTTAAAAAATTGTTATACAATTAATTACGAATAAGTTTTATAATATAAAAAATATTCTTTATAATGATTACTTATGCACTATTAATGTGAATATTGGCCTTACACTTCTTTGGACAGTAAGAGTAGTACGACGAAGTTTTTCGGGGTGCGATTATAAATATTCAGTGACTCTTTTTTAACAAGCTCGATTTTTTTTTATAAACGTTCTACTCTCTTAAAACGCAAAATTACAAATAATATTCCGTGCCTGAACTTAACATTTCGTAGACAAGTCGCAGCCGAGGAGACAGATCCACTGAGACACAGTTTTCCGACCACTGGGATAGACTGATTCATGATCCGTGGTGCTCACAGATAAATTGAATATTTTCCTACCACCATCTTTATGTATTATTTAAAGTAATTTAATACAATGGAGGTTATTTATGTGTTGCTATCTACCAATATTTACACACCTTCGTATATTTAATACAAAATAAATAAAACTTGGAGTAACTTTCGATACGGCAATTCGATGTTTCCGCCGAAAGGACAAGGACGCAGCCTTGTAAAGTTTGAAATCAACCAAGGCATATGAATAAAGATTACCGCATACCATTTTCGGTTATTAATAAATTTCAGAGAATTAATTTCTGATGCTTTTGTTAATAACGCAGTTAATGTACTAATTATCCTCGTCAATGTTTCCGTTTACAGCCGCTTGGATATTATAAATGAAAACCGATCTTTTCATCGTTTTGTTAAATTCTTTTGCTGAGGTCATTCTTTCATATGTGAGGATCGTGATCTGCACTAGGGTTGCTGGCTGCCCACCGTTTTCTAACCACCATGTAAAATTTCGCAACGTGTTTTTTATTTGATTGGTCTATTTCGTAGGAAAACGACCCAATAATATTTTTCTTTCCGTGTTACCAATCAGCTTTCCTAAATTATCAACCTTTTCTGTTGAATTATTTAAGGTACGAGAATCTAAAAATTTTGCAGCTAAACTTTGGAAAATATTCAAATGTACATAAAATATAACAAAAGATTTACTTATATATTGTTCAAGGGTTTACCGTACCTCTTTGTCGTTGAAGAAGGGTACGGTAGTCCACAAAAAGTGTCGACTAAACGAATCAATGTTCTTCTCTTGTTAGGAAGTAGCACTTGAGTCAGGCAAAGAACGTGCCCGCGGTGTAGCTTTTTGACAAGCTTTTCATTTCTTATTTCTTTTTGTATTTTTTTTTTTATACACATTTGATTTATTGCATTATGATATAGTTATTAATTTTAATTGGTATTCTTAATATCTCATTAACGAGTCTGAGTTTAATTTTTGAAGAATGAAAAAAAAACTATAAAATCTAGAGGCAATAATCATATTAAATTTTAATTAGTTTTTTTGATTTATCAAAACAAATTAATTGTTTCTTTTGGGTAAAAGAAGCAGCATAATGATCCTATTTAAATTTCAAAATGAATTTACTGTTTGATTCAAAGAAACATCAAATCTATCATGCAACCATGAACGTAAATAGTGTTTATATATTCAATGTTACTAATATAATAAAAAAAGAAACTATACTTTGAAACTTAAACTCTAAAACGGTAATCTTATACTGTAGATAAAGTAAATTTTTCATTTTGCTATATTGATTTTATATAATCTAATCCATAAATAATGGACTACTGAATTGAAACCACATGTAAATAAATACTGACATATACATATGTACAGATGTTTACGTTACATATTGATGCAGTTGCTTCATATAACAGAATGTCGATTTCATGAAAATTTATGTTTCAATAATTATTAAAAAAATATTGTAATATTGTAAACATAACTGACCCGGTTATATTTATATGTTACCCGGTTACACAGGTGGTCATCCCACCACATCTTTGAATAAACAATATGATAGACAGACCGAATAATTCCCACGTAAATTCATAAATTGTATAGATATATCGATTATTTTATCTTATCAATCATCAATCGATAAACGCCCACTATTGAACACAGATTTCAATTTCCATTGCAATTGGTCCAGCGCTCTATCCACATTTTCCTTTTTATCTTACTTATATTTATATACATGTGTATTCTAATATACAAGATTTTAGAGTTTTTCTATTTTTTTATAATTAATAAGAATTTATGGTGTGTATATATAGACTACTACACCAAATGTATCCTCGTAGAATCGAATTGTATTTTTTTAACTCCTAGTTAAATGTCAATGAAAATTATATCAAAACATAAATTTAGTTTCTTTTATCTTACCTATCCATAGAAAAGAAGGGAGAAATCTAATAAATCTGTGAGTGCATAATTCAATACCTGGTCCAATATTTTCTACGTATAACGTATGTGTTAGAGGTATAGATGATGGTTTTCGATACATATAAAAATTGCAACGAAATAAAAGATCACAAAAAAAAGATATGTAATTACTCTTTAGTACTAAACAAGATTTGTAAGTATGCTTGGAATATCCAGCAGGTGGATGTCTATCAGCTGATGATGATGGAATCTAAAGTACGTACTATATATTAAAGGTAATGAATATATCTCGGAGTGTAACACATGTCGTCGGAATTTAATAATATATTAAGTTAACCTCTCATTTTAGGGTTAAATATGTCCCTATAAGTTCCCGCCCTAATATTTAATAATATAAAAGGTTAATTTTATGGGAGCAGTTTACCTTTTCATGTTTATTAATCCCTTGAGATACCATAGTTTGTTCCAGTAGAAATTACGTCTTTCACCCCATTAAAAAGCTTGTATTACGTAGTAAATTGTATATACGTACACAATGAAATTATTAGTTTATAACCAAACATAAATATAATTAAGTATAAAGGAGGCATTGAACCCTTACAACATGCCTTTGCATGTAGATAGAAATTACACCACTACTTTTACAAAGCTGCTTTTATTTAAAAAGTAGTTTACTTACATTAAATATACCTACAGTTTATTTCATGGGTTGATCACTGAGTTACAATTTTTAATCATGATAAGGTAAAATCAATGACGCTTAATCACAACATGAAATCACAAAATTGTGAGTTTCCATATAATTTAATATGTACCAAAAATCACACAAAATGACGTGCACAAGTGATCTCATTTTTTAAATACTTCATTTTTTTTAAAAAATTATGACTTTTTTTACAATAAATGTATAGGAATAGCAGATTGTGAACGACATGATATTGTTGAGGTATTTGCTTTAATACTAATACATAAAAGTCTTTCGTCTCAGTCACCATCATCTCTATTTCCAACCCATTGTTGTTCACTGTTAAACAGTTAATTTCCACCGCAACCGGTCCGGATCAAATAAATATCTGCAATATTTACCTTATAGTCGGTCCACCTGGTATTTTAAAGCAGTCTAAAATCCGGAATGCAGTACTAACTTGACGTCAGAAATAAGCGCTATTAAAGTGCATAAAAAACGAAAGAATTTACAATAAAGCACAATTATTTGCCATTGAAATTAAACGATTATATTAAAGTAGTTTTTGTATTTAAAAGTTCAACGCCCAAGGTCAAATTTAAAACGGTATATAGATTAAGAAACTACAGAAAGGTTGTTGCCTTCTACTACTTTATGACTACGATTACATTTTTATAAACATTTTAATACTTGACCGCGATATATTTAAACCCCCACCAACATCTCGACAGATACAAACCAACCCACACTGGGCCAGTTTGGTGGGAGATGGCTCAAATCCCACCATTATTGGAAAAGACCAATTTCTAACAGTGAACGGCTATCGGCTGATGAAGATATAGTAAACTAAGAAAGGAATTTAAAAATGTTATCATTTGTCAGTTATTTTGTATATAACGGAAAAAGATATAATAAATGGACAGGAAACTAACTACACGTATAAAGAACATAAACAATTCATTTTTTGTATTAAAATCATCCAAACACTGAACTTATTTCTAACAATCAGTAAATAAAACAATTTAAGTAGGTTTTCTTTAGGTTTTTGCGTATCTGTATTTTCGGAACAAACTATTTTATATAACGTATTATGTCAAAAAATTATAAACATTTTAAATAGCCTTAATGTAAATAAGGTCTTGACATTTTTGTTTCCGTGGTAGCTAGCTACAATATTATTTTTTAAAGTTTTAAGGATTTATTAAACTAACATTACACGGTTTATTTTTTCAAAGTTTCTTTGATAGTTAGGGGGATTTTAATAATTTTTGATTGTTTACAATGGTATATTTTTAAAGATTCTGTATGAATTACGTCAGGGGTTCGTACCAGGAAAATACTAATATTAATGATCCGGATGATGTTTTTAGAAAAAAAAATGCAGGTTGATGGAAAGTCGCAGTGCTGAGGAGGTTACGGTAGTAATGCTACATCAACAGAGTTTAGATCAGTGCCGGTTTACGTAACATTGTTGAGCAAACGTCTCCGATGACGCTGTTTGTGCGGCGGAGCAGTCATTTGAAAGTTAATTCCACTCGATTTTTGCCTAAAATTTTATTATCTACTATGAATTTAGTATATTGCGAAATTAATTTAAAATGCAATAGGATTATTACGTAATTAATATGAAATGGTCTAATGCTGTACAATGATATGACAAAATTCTCTAATAATCTTCCTGTTCATATATTTTACTGGTTGAAAACAGCGCACTGGTTCACGTTCAACATAATGTGTTTTCGGTCTTTTATATGTTTGAAACCAGAAATACATTTTTTTTATATTATTGAAAAAATCAAAAATTATCATAAATTATTCATGTATATGTACAAGCACACAGTAAATCTAGAGCATAGGCGACCACTAAACTAAAATCGACTCCATATTTCACATGAAACTATAGTAATTTCGTAAATGTTAATGTTTGCCCGTCACGCAGTCGCGTGTTAACTGCAAGTGATTATTTCTTTTATCCACATAAATTTTTTTTGTTAAATAAAAAATATTAACTATTTTGTAGTAACATTAAATAGTTTGTCCTGTTTATAAGATATACGATTCATATATACATTTTATACGAGAAAATATTTCAAAAATGCTATAAATTCTTCTATGAATAAGATATATTTGCTTAAGCCAAAATTATGCGGCAAAGATAATATTTTATGTTTGGGTCTTTATTAAAAGTAACTTACCACTCTTGTTGTCCATGAGGTCCTTATACCAATGGTAAATGCTCGCCATTTTTGATGGGTGTGTATAACAGTTAAAATCTGTAACAAATGGGAACAAGGTACAGTTAATACTGGATGTGCAAGGTGATTGTCATAGCTGAGCGTGGTGATTCCACAATGAGGCTATTAACTAACATAGAGTAGGGCGTGGTGCGTGAAGGTCGGTTTGTTCGGCAACACGCGGCTATTTCTAGCGGCCGCGGGTTTAGGTTAATTCAGCATTGTCGACATGGCCCAATGACGAATTCACTAGTTTTTGTATCACCTCATTCATACTATTATAAATGTATTTCGTATTTGCAAGAAGACAATAACAGCAACTCTGCAACTTCTGTTGTTTTCTGCTTCTATTGAGTTAAACTCTTCGGTATTTAAGAATTAACGAAATACAAATTGCAACAAAGAATTTAAAGTTCAGCATTATAACTTTAAATGTTAATATATTTTGTAGTTAGTTACATTGTCATAAGAGAAAGATCGACAATGAACAAAGGAAACAATTACTGATAGAATGAAACAGGAATCCGTTATACTCGGATAACGGATCCATTGATCACATATAGTTGATAAGCTAGGCATAAGGACCCATTGTATAAGGTTAGTATATAAAAAGCTTGTATTATTAAATAAAATCAGTTCTCTCTGAGTTTTTATTAACTAAACATCTTGACTTCGGACAGTAGCCCCAAGCATTAGTTTTTAAAAACCCTTCCACCCCGATCGCTCAATATAACTAGGATCAAAACATATTCGTATAAGTTGTATTATTTAAGTGTCTTCAGTCTTCTTGTCTTCAAACAAAGAGTGAATAGACATTTGCTAGGTTAAATGCGCTTTACCAACATAGACTACCTCATCACTTAACACCAGGTGTGACCGTGGTCAAGCATTGCCTGTACCTTTAAAAAAAAGCAGCGCTGCTGTTAAAATTTGAATGATACAATCATATTCAATCATACTCATTTAAGAGAAGATAGTAATTTTAATATTGTATGCAATGTGTGTGCAATGTAAATAATAAAAAAATCTGGTAAATATAAAAAATTGTTTGTTCAACCACATACAGCACTCACGCAAGCCTTTCACATATTTTTATATACGTATTATGTTAATTTTATTAATGACCTTAAATGGTATTTAAAATATCTTTAGTGCCGTCATGTAATATTACTAATTAAATATAACAATAAATATTTAAGAACCTTCGTTTTTCAAACTAAAAAAATCGTGTATACACTAAGTAATGTATTCGTAGTTCACCACGTCTTAATAATTTGTAGTAGTATATATTTATATTAGTTTCTTTTAATTTTCACGTCATTAACACTTTAAATTTATAACATACATAACACAATATGAGTTATTTAACTATAATATAGTAATTATTATATAAGAAGTTTTGCATAAAAGATACGTATTGAGAACAGAGATCAATATTAATGTAAAGCAAACGTAACAGCACACATTAAACTCTAGATGAAAAAACTAATGTATGTCGAGGAACATACGTATGTTCTAGAGTAATAGACAGATATTTATTAACGAAGTACATCAATAGATATATTTATTCGTAGAGCACCTTTAACGTGCCGTATACGTAACTTTACGTATAGTGGATAGATGGCGGAAGTTGGGGCGGTGTAAGCGAGTTGCGGCACTGTCCTTAAAAATCGTACGTTTGCAGATTTCGCATACAGAATGAGTGATTAAGAGAATTCCAACCGTTACGTCAAGAAACATGCTCGAGTGAACGAGGCGAAGCCGCCAACTTGTCCGTTAAATACTATTTGGAAAAAACCACTCGTGAAACTATTTATCAACTTTTAAACATAAGAAATCAATAAAAACAGATACAAATCTGGCTTGTTCACTTTTACTGTTATCCTGAGGAAATTAATTTATTCTATACCCGGAAAGCTGGAAGAGGACGGCACTTCTGCCACAAGTTAATGCTTTACAACCTACTTTAGTTTATTATTAACAATAAATATTTTTAAACGGACGTTTGAGATACTAATAATCACAAAGAAAACTGGTTGAGCGATGTGGATGTTGATATATTGTAACGGTTTCTAGAAGCATGTTATGACAAAGAAACTAATAAAAAATGGATATTCATAAGAAATTATATATCTTACGTATCATTCTTGTTGATCACAATGTAAAGATTATGGAAGTAGTCAGAAAATATTTACATTTATAAAAGGTGGTATTTAATAGTCGTAGATCTCTGTTTACAGAGACCGTCTAAGTAGGTACCTAGGTATGTCAAGGGTTTGATGGATGATGTAGCTAGTGAAATTATTTTGGTAATGAGACTTAACATCTTGTTTTTTAAGGCGACCGCAATGTAGTGCTTCGTATGCCATCCTAACCAGCAGCATGGGCAAGCGTATGACTTACCATCAGTAAACCTATTCTCTGGACTATGCCGATGTCTGCTATCTTGACTTAACTGAAGCGCAGCTTGATAAGCTTGAGCGTGTTCAAAATTTATGCAT
>DWLS01001358.1:0-22256 GCA_018246255.1 Pachliopta kotzebuea | reverse complement strand
ATAGGATAAAATAAAGTAGAAGATTGAAAATGTAAAGAAAGAGAGAAAACCAAGAAAGAATTTTCCGGTGCCACATAACAAGGGGAACCAAAAAATGTAATCCAGCAGTTTCTTTTTTGGTTCTGGGACGACGTAAAATGATCAGTTTGGATGATGGGGTTCTAAAGCAACTTGATTTGTTCCTACACTCAATGTCGAGTTTCCCTCATACCAATACTGCTGTATTCGAAATGTCGAGAGCCAGAATGTTTCAGGACCTCATAGTTATAAAAGACACCTGAAGTTGATGTTGTGTGCTCTGCTGTAGCTTATTGTTGATGGAAAGAAATTTGAATGTATTTGTTAAATAAGGATATATTATTTGTACTTGCACTTACCACCGGATTTAGTGGTAATTATTTGGATTACTTAAAAAATACAATGAGCATACTAGTAGAGTACTTACAATTAAAATGTATAAATTTTGTTTATTTGTTAAAAAAGACAACTCGCGGTTATTTGACTTAATATGGGTTTATAATATAAAGACAAATGCCATTTGTTAGATATATATTCTATATGTAACTGTTTTGTTTCGTCCCATCCCGATCCGTCCCTGTTCCTTTCTGTTCTTTACGGTTTTCTTCTCTTATTCTGTTTTCTTCTTTTTTTTTTGCTCTGCTCTGTTCTGTTCTTTAGCATACAGAATAAAATTATAAATTGCGTTAATTTTTTTTATAAAGCATAAAAAATGGCTTCTACAATCAACAAATTTAAAGTCCTCAGAGTTGTGAGGAAGTTTAAAGAGAGAAGGATATCGGAAATGGTTTGAGCAAATGTAAGGCAAACAAAAATTTATTGGAATTAGAACTCTATTGCTTTAGGAATGAGGTTGATCTGGAATATGGTGGCAGTGGTATAGGGTGGTAATAAATTACTCGTTGGAATCTAGGAGCTTTCGTATCGGTCGCGACCGATAAAAGTCCTCTTTCACTGGACCTGTTCGTGATCTCTGATGGTGATGTTCCTATCCAGTATTCGATACAGCAAACATAAATATCATACTTTGATTCTTTGAAGTCGTCACAGTATAGTTTGAGGCCTCGAGTTCAAACCCCACTACATTTGAACTTCAGACGAAGGACAACATGCGAGGACAATGACAAACAGTTACTCCTAGGTACGTGACGTGTCATGACCAACGATGATTGTTTGAAGCGAGTTTTTAATATATTGCTATATAAAATATTACTTTGTGGATTAGGATAAAGAAATTAATATTTTTCTTTTGTATATCGATGTTATATTTTAACATTTTCGGAAGACTTACAGCTAATACAGGAAAAGCACATACCATACATAGTAAAGAAGGTCAATATAAGTTATCACAAATAAATTTAAAATGCTCAGTTTTTTAACTGCGGGACTTCCCTTTATTATGAATCTTTAGCTATAACAGCATTGATCTACTCTTATGTTTTCACTGTTGAAATTAAAGTCAAATGTAAGTATATTGTATTGTATACTAAATAAAAAATTATATCGATATTGATTGTCACCGTTGCATTCACTAGGCAGTATAAACACCGGCGGCGTTAGTGTTCGGTGCACGTTCCGATCAGCTGCGGGCTTTTGTCTGTTTTCTTTTTAATTACCTCCAATAAATGCCCTCTCATCGACCCCACAGCTAAAGATAGGGGACCACTCGCCGCTGTCCTTACACGTATAAGATGGATCACTTGTGAATTTCGAAGTTTGTATTGTGGTTCTTCATTTACACTTTAGGTTGCCAAATGTATTGAATTATAGAAACTTTTTGTAAGTACTCTGGATCTATAAATCTTATTCATTATATGATGTCATTCATTTTAAATAATTTGGTTCCTGAATATCGATATTTGTTATACTAAGTGCTAAAAATTAAAAAAATGTCTTGACGGCATAGCTTTCTATTTTTTGTTTATAGTCTGATCGACTAAGAACAAACTCGTTAGGTCTTCAAGTCTTCTAGTAGCTTTGATTTATTTTGTTAATAGCGAGGCTCCAAACTAGTATTAGTATGTAATAGTTTTAAAATATTTTTTTTTTTTAACTTTTAGTTTTTGTAACGTTATCGGTGTTACTTGGTAAAGATTAGTTTTTAGTAAAGTTCTTAACAAACAACTAATGGTATACATATATGACCTTTACAAAACAACATCGCTGAACTAAAACTGAAAGAGCGGTGAGATGAATATTTGAACAGCCACGTTGTGCGTTGCTGCACGCGCCAGCCATTACGCGGCCAATAAAAAGACATGGGCAAATGTAAATCTCATAAAGCAGTGAGCCGCGGTCGGTGTTGCCATTACAAAAAAATAAACTGTCCCATCAAAAGGGCGGGCTATTTGGGCAACATTTGTAATTCGAACGCGATCGCAACGACTCCCGGCGGGTCGGGTGGGAGGCGGGGGGGAAGGGACGGCCCGCGCCTTTCTGTTTTATTGATATTTTAGCGTTGGAATGATTTTTCGCAGCGACTGTACGACTCTCTCGGGGTGTGGCCGTTAGTATTGATGACTGTACCCGGTGACGTATTTAGAAATGTTGCATACACTGGCGCCACCTTCTTTTTGAATCAAAATTCAAAAAACTTAAGACTTTTTAATTTCTATTACCTGCACAGCATGAAAAAGATTGATGCGCTGACTTAAATACTCCTTAACACTTAGAGCTTTTATACCGAAAGAGCTACAATACATGGATATTCTTTAAAAAAAAGTACCATAATTTCAATGTCTAAATAATATTAATTGTGGCGTTATAAATATATGAATGTTTAACAATTACTTGAAAATGTTTTTAATCAAAAGATGATTTTACAGTTTAACGAATATTTCGTAATGTAAGTCCTATAAAATCAAAAGCTATATAAATTCCTTTAGCAGTGAAACTCATTTTATCAATGAAATGATTGCTTGTATAAATTAATAAATAATTCTTTTAGTTTGTATGCTGTGTTTCTATTATTGAAGAACACGAACGCAATGTAAAATAAATATGTAATACCATTGTCTTAATTATTTGTCATCTATCTTTCGTAAAAGATGTTTAAAAAAATTAAAAAAGCAGTATTATAAAAATAAATGTTATTATCTAAATGCATCCCTGCGTGTTTTGGAGAGACATTTGCTAAACCGCAGTATCACCTCTATATTGGAACGTTTGCAAGATTCAAGGTAACAACCCCGGGGCCGTCTTAAAGTACGGATATGATTAGGCCGGCTCTTACCGGATATTGCTGTAAGGAACCCCGCATGTCGATTTACGACGATTTTTTCGTTTATTACCTTTTTCAATTTACTCGTGTTTTACAGCATTTATACGTTACTCTCATAATATTTATTTTAAGGTCAATATAGTTCATAGTAAAATAAATAAAGGAAAATATTTAATATTTGTTAGCTAAACTATAATCCTAGGCTGCAGAAGGGGGACTTGAAGTCTTCTTTCGTCTCTAATTGATATTTACTGCCAATGAACCCTATCAAAAAGAAAAAGTATTCAAGGCGGAAGTAGGAAACTAAAAATAGGAAAGCACAAGCACATTCATGGAAGTAATACCCAATGCAGCACATCGTGTTCATTACTTCGAGATGTAGCACATCGTGTGTAAGATATTAAAACCTTTTACTTTGGTGATATCATCAGCTTAAGCGACCTTTTAGCTGTTATAGGTGACAAAATTGAATAGAATATTATTGTATGAAGGCAGAAAAAGACGTAAAGAAGAAATAGTTTACTTATACATAAAAACATTAATTTATTTTAATACATGGATAATAATATTGTGTTTGACGCCTTGAAAGAACTTTTAAACCAGTGATTTCCAAAGTGGTATATATCGACTTCTAAAGGTCTATGACAACCTGCAAGGGATCTACGTCAGCGAAAAAAAATGG
Organism: Pachliopta kotzebuea; assembly: GCA_018246255.1. NCBI lineage: Eukaryota > Metazoa > Arthropoda > Insecta > Lepidoptera > Papilionidae > Pachliopta > Pachliopta kotzebuea. Next base: position 18,336 of record DWLS01001358.1, on the reverse strand, counting down.
GGGTCCACGATAGTGGGTCTCAACACATCCTTCTCACTAAAAATATTGACTTATTGCTTGTTATTTTATTTATAGTTTATTTTATGTATATTTTGCATAACAGATACAAAATTTTATTTTGGGTAGTTTTAATTTAAATTCAATTAATAAATGTATAAATTAACATGTGTTTTTACTTTAAGTTTTTAACACTAAACTTGATTACAGTTAGAAATTTATAGGAAATCAATATCAGGTAAGTAGGGGGTCTACACAACACGGAAAAACATGGCAAGGGGTCTACTACACAAAAAAGTTTGGGGAACTCTGTTTTACACCGATATGTGTATAAAAATTTATAACATTAGAATATTATAGTTTGATTGTCCAATAGGTTAAATTCTTTTCGATAAGTTCACTTAACATCATCTGTATGTTGAATCAACTTCGGCGAAAACCGATCAGCTCAATAAATCGCGATTTCGGAGATAGGTTACTTGCGCTGCGGTCCTCCACCCCGGCGTCACTCCGCAGGGCGTCCTCCTGTCCTTCCGAGTAATTACTCCCTCCCTTTGTCTCGCCTCTGCAATAAAATACAAAACGATATTTATTTACATTGTTGACAAAAATTATTGTTATGTTATTCAACAGATATGTTGTGTATATTTTTTCTTTTATCAATATCAATTGTTATCCATAATTTCATCCCTTACTAGATTACCACTGTATTTTTGTTAATGATCAACGCAGCCCTAGATGATATACACTGGTTCACATAGTAGTGTCGTAGTCAGCTTAATAGCTTTTAAATCTAAGCTAGCAGTTTCTAATAATTTATATATTCTCGAAAAGTACAATAAGCGAAAAGCTTAAGTCACATTTGTAAGAGCTAATATGAAAGACTTAAGTGAATCTTAACATGAAATTAGTACCTTTAAATTTTGGTGGACTTTATAGTTAGGTCGTACATGTCATATATATTTTGATGAAAATAAATAAAAGTAATTAATGACTATAACAGAAGGAAAGCAATTTACGGGCTCCTTCGACGAGTACAAAACAAAGGACCTAAATTAGTCACGTGGGGCGGAAGTGCCACTCCTAACAAGTTATTTCACACTGCCATTTCCTAGCCGTGTTTATTATCCCCGCTGTCCCCAACTAATTTATTGGGCCCTTAGCGTCCTTTGCCCTTAGATGGATCACCTAATTTAACATTAAGCTGCTCCCCAGCATCTTGCCGATGGACCGTCATAATTTTTTCTGTACATCTTTTTACGTCCATTATATGAATAAACTACAAGCGATTTGTTCATGTTAATATTTTAATGCTTTAATTTATTGTTTTTTAATAGATAATATTTTAATTTGATATAGACTGAGGCAGAATAATAGTTACAATGGTTTGGTTCTCGTATGCTTACTATTGAAATAGTAAATTTTATTACGTTGGTAGCTAAGATTAAAATGACTATAACTTGTGTTTGTCAAAATAAAATAGGAAGCTCCTTGTGACACTCTGCTTTGGAAACAGTTTACGCCTTCATGATTAGGATGATGTAGATATTTCATTAGTAAGTTCTTAATTAATTTGGTTTATTTCTCTGTTTGTCTTTAAACGGTAGCTCTATGGAAATTGTATAATAATTTACTTTAATTTAATAGAAACTTTTTTCGAGATAATGAAAGGAGTATGTATCTATTAAAAAAGGATATAAATAAGTAAAGAATTTACAACATTTACGGACATATTAAATAATGTGTATACATTCAATAATGACCAGCGTGTGAGAAAACAAAAGGAGGAAGCGAACTAGTTGATCGTGAATCCGACTCTCGCGTCTATCAGGATAATCTACACCGGCGGCTTCGCATAAATCGGTGCACCGGCTCTGCGTAAACCACTCGGTGTCCTACAAGGATGCCCACTCAGTGCGAGATAGTGCGACACAGCCTTATCGCGCCCGGTGACAAATACCGACGGGCATTGTCCGTTCCAAGGAGAAAATACAGCGCGATTCGAACCCCGGAGTAATCAGAGCCCGCCGAGTTAACAACCCACCGCGATGCACCCAATGCATCGTTGAATCGCAGCTTTAATCATTGCCTTATATAAAACGATGCTTGAAATCGTAAAAAATGACAATTTTATAAATAATAAACTTTATTATATACCAAGAACCAAACATTTAAACGTTTTTAAGTATTTTTGTAGGATATATATGCTCGTATAGAACTCAACCCCTTGTTTGCGTGTACTTTATTTGTTAGTTTTTTATTGTATATTATAAAATCCATTTATATGATATCAATACTGCATATACTCATCATACTCATAAATCTTCATAAGGTAGTTTAATTGGTGGTAGAACTCTGCTGCCACCTATACCTCTAAGTAACTCGCTAACTTATTTCTGCCTTCAATTAGTACTATGAAAACATTATTGTATTACGTTTTAAGGGCGATGTAGCTAGTAAAATTACTGCAGCAACGAGACAACATTAAGTCGTTATCATAAAATTACAAAAATCCTCCACTAAAGGAACAAAAAAGAAAATATTGACTTTGCAACTATTCATTTGCAATTTCTATTGAAACTTTTTGCTCTTTTCACTCAGAGGTCTTGTGCGAAAGTTTTATATGGACTTCTGAGCTTGAAGAGTTGGGATAACGATAAAGTTATAGTTTAGGCATCATTAGCTATTTAAGTTTTTATAACGAAAGTTTTCACGGTATATTTTTTCAGTGTGTTCATTTAGTAACATAAAAGCAGAAGATCGGAAAGGTAAGTGTTTGATATATTTTTAGTTAACCTTTAAAAAGCGGATGTAATGCTACGAGGCATTCATTTCCAGTGCACCTTTAGGAACAGCGAACACCCTGGACACCTCCACAAACTCGTTTGCATTCAAAGAAGGCATAAGGTATTGTCGCCACGGCGTGGTATTATCGAATTACGATTTACGGTTTCGTATCTGTTGAAGCTCATGCCGTCTTACTGCTTTCTTTGTTGTCTTTTGTATGAAGTATTGCGTGAAATATTTACGAGTTATATTCCAGTTTGTGGACTGGTCGAAATTATCTTGTTGCACTGGAAATAAACCTTATGATTTTCACGGAATATGTTTGTTTTTCAAATAATTCTTATTATGTAATTTAAAGTAAATTAACGCCGACTTTGGAAATAAATAGAAAGGTTGTTTTGATCTATAATAAACTAACACTTGTACTCAATCTCTAAATCCAGAACGTTGGTAAAACCCTACGAAACGCGAATGAAACTATAACTTCTGTGTGACGAAGTCGGCATAGTGCCTCTGTGGCACAGGCAGTTAAATATAAATAAAATAAATAACTCTAAAATAAAGGTATTACTAAATTAAAGCTTACTCGATTTCCGACTACGTACTACTAGTGAAAGTCTATGTAGTTTCGCTAAGAATCTTAGTTTTGTATTTATTTATATAATTGTAATGGGATTGTACCTACATATACGGCTACATGATCATTATTGTAAAGTATAGTACATAGGAAGGATACAAAATTTAATTACTGGTAATAAAGTTTATCCAATCGTATAACGGTAGTAAATCTTTAATAATTCTGAAAAAGAATTTGATGTAAACTTTCATGGACCACAACATTCTCTTATCCATGTTTCTTTATTATCAATATCAGTAATAGACGTCCATGCACGAAAGATACTTACTGTATGTGTGTGCTTTCTCATTGTTGTCAAAAGTCTATAAAGCCTAAGTATAATTCAAGGACAGGCAGATTAAATGATAAGATTTCTTCTTGATATTTCATGAGTTATTATATGTAAATTTCATATTTATTAAAACATAATTTTAATGAGTACATCTTGTCTTCGTATGGCGTGAAGGTTTAGGGGTAAATAGGAAGGAGATTCAGCAGACACATAATGTCTACACATTAATTATCTTGCCAACTAACCGCTGCAGAGATTCGCACATTGCCAACATTTTGCCAAGTTTAGTAATCTTTGTTTGGTTTGTTGTTATATTTATTTCCGTTTCCACTAAGAGCTTTTTCCCTATTTTGTAATTTACAAAACCACTACATTTCTTTTAATAAATGAATCATAAGCAGCCACAGTCTCCATAATATTTGAACTCCAATTGTTTTGTCTCTCTTTAACAAAACGTATATTGATCATCACAGCTGATAAATTCTACGATAAATTTTATTTTCTAACTAAGTATACCTTAAAATTTCACTTAGTTTTTAGCTTATATGATTAAATCAAGACTTATGAAATTAAGTTATCACATGATTTATTTCCTAGTTTTTAAAACTTTAGATTATTCATTTATTTACCGAAGAGAATGTAAAAGCTTTATTATAAAAGAATATATATAAAGTTCTATTTAGTAACTTATACTTATCTGTTTTTCCTTCTTCAATAGGTCATGGTAAATGTTGAATAAAAGGCTCACCTGGTATAACGAGAGCCATTTTATGGTAGTTGAAAAGACTGCTTAAAAAAGTTTTCCATCATTGAAACACTATAGGTGGTTAAGGAATTGAATCAGGAACTTTTGTGTTGTAAGATATTACAACTTTGTCCATTAGTAAATTCTTCAACTTTCTAGAGGGTTATTGCTATGAAAGACTACAAGATAGTGTCTGCCTGTGTTAAGTTCAGCTTTAAATGTTAACTTTAACGCTATTTTACATTGAAGTCGGTTAAATTGTGGTCGCAATTAATATAAGGCGTTTGTATTAACTGGTCCACGGTGATGTCTGTCCGAGAGTAATGGGCATGGGTCTGGTCCATGGACACGTTGCCTTAATTATTCATCCCTCGCTCAGGGTTGCTATGTAGCAGCAATAACTTATCTAACAGTGAATCTTTGCTAATTTAAATAAAATGTTTTGTACTCTTCTCTTTTTGGGTAGTTCAGATTAATGTACCTTTTGTTCTTAGTTTCCGCTAAAGATTTTATAGGAATTTGGTTACTCTACGATAATGGTAATTAGTTCTCTGACGATAGAGCTAACTAGTGGTAATAGTTCTACTGCTAAAATCCGTTTAGGTACCACCGCAGTGACTATTTTTATTTCCAAATAGTAGTGTGAAAACGTTACCATATTCTTATTTGAAGAGTGTTGTAGCTAAAGAAATTACTAGGGTAAGAAGACGATATTTAAACTGATTAACGTGCTGAGCATTATGAGGAGTGAAATCAAACTAGCGCCACATTGTAAAAAGCGGGTGTATTACTCACCAAGTTAATGTCGTGCTTGTTCTTTCAGTTTGCCATGTAAAAAAAGCAGATTTTTGATATATTTTCTAGTCTGAAAAATATTTGAACTAACTGCCAACCCTAAATTAAACATTTGGCATCAGGAGTGACCGTTCGTAAATTATTTGTTTAAATTTAGAGTGGGATCGCTTAAACGGTTCGGGGCATCAATAAGTAATTCTCTGCCGGTTTACTTGGAACCCGTATACCGCTACTCCAGGGAAGGCCGCGGGGTTCGTTCTAAATTGGTGATGTTGTTATGTAGCACTGTAGTTAGTCGGACGTCTGTCCAGTGACAAATGTTTATGAGTTTGTCACTTGAAGCGGTATACGGAGGGGCCCATGAGCCATTGTTTCTGGTACCTGCCCGGGGGGCTCAGTGCGATGAGTTTCGCCGAATCTTGAGTTTAATGAACTGTTCGTAATGGATTCCGCAGCAGTGTATTGATTTATTTGAAAACAGAAATTATGCAAAAATGTTCACATGGGTTTTCAAGTTTATATTCATTAACTGTAAATATTTTGAGTTGTTCATGGTGTTAAATGGATTTAAATAACATTTGATAGACAGAGAATCAGCAAAAGTAATGTGTTTCATAGCATCTTTGTGACAAATAGGAAACGTATAATAATAACTTTTTATTTTCTACTTGTTAGTAACAAATGTGTAAAAATAAGTAAGAAGTAATATATTAAATCTAAAACGAGAGAATAAGCTAATAACTCATTAAGATGCAAATTATTTAATATTATTTTGTTACATGTCTTTTCAAAATTTTAATGTTATGATATAAAATTTTATATGAGTAGTAGATGAATGATATATTACAATCTGGTAAACGAATTCGTTACTTTATTAATGTTTAATAACGATATGCGACAAAACTTTTAATGATATTATTTGTCAATAATTTTCCAGTGATTTATCACGGACCCCAAACCATAAATGTACCGCCCATAACTTTGCAAACAGGAAAAATATCTATATGAAACGTGTCTGTGTGTTTGTGTCCGTACGTTGAACACGGTTTATGCTCGGGAACAACGAAATGACGCCATAAACTAGTTGTTGTGCCGAATGCCGAATGACATTACTGAGTACGTGTCTCGAGTAAAGTAGGGCCACGGATGTAGCGGAACTCCTAGAAAAAAAATAGTGTTTATCAACAGTTTGGCCACCAAGTTTGCCGTTAAGCTACTAACTGTACTTTTAGTTTTCTGAACTCATAATTAGGACAATGTTTTCAGATGAGACTGATTAAAAGTCGTTAAACGAAGTGTTTACCTTTGGATTTGGATTGTTCATGGAATTTAATTATAGGAACGTTTGTGTTACCTAAGACCAATAAAGTATAACAGGAGCATTTATTTCTACTCTTAAACAGTAATGTGGGTCAATTGGGAAAACAGGGTGCTGTATGTAGTGAAATTACTGGAATAATGAGGATTAATATATCTGCAGCAGACACAAGCGGTGTTTTGTTCATCATCCTAGTGGTACGTTAATATTGGCTTATCACTTAGCATCAAGTGAATTTCCGGTTTGTCATTTTGCTGTCTTCTTTTATAGTATGAATTTTTCTGTTTCTTTTGTCGCGTATTTTAAGGCTCAACTCAAGACAGGTCCAGTCGAAGAGCGTAGTTACCGCACAGCAATCATTCTCTCGTGAGGAGCTTCCAACTATCGCACGTAATTAACCAATGTCCAGTTCCTGGAGCAAGTAATGCAACTGGAAGAGACAGGTGTATAAAATATCATTATTTGAAACCCAGTATCAATACCTAACCACCTATTTACAATTGTTGTAATTCCTCGTGGATAATGTTTATGAATATCTTCGCCGTGACTCCAACTTTAGGTTATCGGGGAAGGCGACAAAGAGGGCAGAACACCAAGAATAGGAATTTTCTATGTGGAAGATATTACCGCCCGCCAAGTTTCACGCGTGGGCAAGTTCGACAATTTCACTAATTTGTGCTGGCCTACGATCAGTGATGAAAGGTCTGTAAGAATGATGGTAATGAATTCTGCAGGTAATATTTTGACGGAGCGCTTCATTGTATTTGGATATCGTTGTAGTAAGTTGGTCGCGCCTTGCCAATATGCGTGCTTCATTAGCCAGGGCAGTAAACGAGCTCGGGTCAGGGGACAGGGGAGTTGGGGGACTACATTTATTGTGAATTTTCGTGGGTCCTGAGGTCGTGATGGAGCAGCGTCTTATTTTGTACAACGGCAAATGAGGAATTAAGCGTCGCCGGAAACAAACAGCTGGACAAATGGAATGGTTCTTCCCTCCTTACTGTTTATTTTTTGATTTTATGTTTATATATAAGAAGAATTAAAGAAACTAGCCTTTTTTAAATAAATTAACCGACGTACCTTTTTGAAAACTAAGTTTTATTTTCGTTTTTATAAACTGTGGCTACAAGTGTGTGTAATTTTTTATTTTACATAAGATGAATTTCTTTGAAAACGCTGTTCCTAGTAATTTTTACCTACAAGTTATTTAAAAAAAATATTAAAAAAAGTAATGTCAGTATTGTTTGCCGTTTTTGGGGGTATATCTTTCTTTGTTGTTGGCGTCTATTTATACCAATGTGGAAATGTTATGATCACGTTTAAATATCCTTTTATCAAATGAAATTACCTCGGTAACGAGAATTAGCTTATTATGTCTCAAGACTCTCAATATTTGGTGCAATGTACAACATTCTAACTATCACTACGTTGTTATGGGCTTATTATTTACAATCATGTGAACGTCCTGCTTGCTTCACTGAAGACGAATACTTTTGAACAACCGTCTTGAAATAGTACCTGGTGTTAGTTTATATCATGGTTGTATTAATTTGTATATAATTGTATATAGCCAGTGTATGTATGTTATAGATTTAATTTAAGCGTAAACAAGTGTTGGGTACTCAAAATAAATAAATGTTGTATTTTATTTTATTTTCTTTACTTATTCATATAGTAATAATGCTTAAAGAAAATGCTGAAAGAATTTTAATGCACCGCAAAAACTCCGAAGATCTACATAGCAGACAAATAAATCTTTGTGGAATTAACCAGTCGATTTATCTCACGCAATGTGTGATGCACGCTCGGTTTATTTATATCCTGCGTGAGCCGCCCGCGCCGGAAGCGGAAATGACGGGCGGCCATCGGCGCCGGATGTCGCGACGGCAGCGCCGCGACGCGGATCAGCGTGCACAGATAAACTAAACGCTGTCAAAATAAACGGAAGCCGAACTTGTGTGTTATCTGTAGATAGGTTTGGGGATATATTTTTTATTTACAATAGGTCAATATTTTAATTAAATTTCATATAATTTTTTTTTATTAATCATTCCTTTGTAAATCGGGACAAGGACAAGTTTTTCTTCGATAATTTTTTTAATGTTTTAACTGTTTTATTCTTTTTTCCTCTCTTGTTCTGTTACAACTTTTGTCTTCTTTCATACTTTTTACATTTCATCAATTTCTGTTCTTCTTCCATTGTGATACATGATCCAATCTCACTAACCATATTATTATATTATTACAACTTTACTTATTCAATAATATGACTCTCGTAATTTGTTTTTTTGATTTCTTGTCTTTTATTTTTTATTAGGTTGACATTTTTTTTATGATGTTAAATGATAATGAGACTGAGAAATATGAAGTGTAGCCGGAACTCAACAATACTGTAATGGCGGCTGATTAATAATATAGCGGTGGTATTCCGCAAAACGTGTTAAATCAAGGAATTAGTGATCCTATTCATAAACTTGTCTCTGTAGTGTAAACATCTTACTTCTATCACACTAATGCTAGATTGTTTTGAGCAAGCTTAAAATACTATCAATTGTACTTTTCTTTTTCTCATCTCTTTTTAGTAAAAATTAAATAGTATAGTATCGAAACTAATAATTTAAAATTATTATTGCTCATAAATTTGCAATGTATACTATTTTTAGATGGAAAGATTAATTCGTTTTAATACAGAGATTATTATTTAACAAAAAAAAAAAAAGATTTAGTAGTCTAAATTGAAAAACTTCAAAGATCATAAGAAAATTTCAGAGTAAAAAAATTACTTTCTCCGAAATTAAGAACGAAACTTTGAAATAATTGAAAATCTCAACACATTCCTGAAGCGCAGTGCTCACAAGGATTAGACACGCAAATTAATTTATTTCCACAGCTCCCTTGTAAGAATTCTCTGAAACCAAAAACAACAAAGACAGGAACTTTGTGGATATTATCGCGGATGAAATATTACCTCCGCGGAAGTTTTTCCGCGAGAATTTCGCCATTTTGAAACTCCACGCCGCGACATTTGCGGGATACCGAACAAACATTTGACAGGGGAAAGAAGTCCTTTAATGTTTACACTTGATATAATCTAGTAAATGACTGCGTATTTAATGCTTAAAGCGAAATATTTGATATCTATTTACCATATGTTTTATGAAATTTATAAACTAATGATTTTTGTTCTATCTCATCAACGGATGCTGTAATTGGTTTTAAAATATTTTTAAGATTGTTATGAATAGTAACTTTAATGTACTATTTGGATATGAAGACATATAAAAACAACGACCATAAACAATATCTAGAATGTAGTAAGTTATTGAATAAGAATAAAGCAAAAAGATTTATTTATTTTCACATGAAGCTTTACTTACTTTTTTTCTTATAATTAACCAAGGAAGAGGACCGGTACCACCAATCGCGAGCAACTGATCTATGTAGCTGAACATAAGCTCAAACCGTTAAGAAATGGCTCACATTTTGCACAAAAATATAATTCACAGTGGAAATAAAATAATTTATGAATCTATTAAAAAAGTAGAAGGTGATAGATATTTTAGATCATGCTAACTGAAAGTTAAAAAACAAAAAAAGTTTTAGTGAACGTTGTTTATTTACATTTAGGTTAAATTGTGTTTTTCAACATGTTTTAGGTTAAAATAATATTTTGTGTCAATATCAGCGACATAACCGGGTCGGATTCAAGCTCTGTGTTCGTGTACGGATATTGAATATTAGAAAGGTGCGGAAAGTCGACCTCCTGTCGTGATGATGAATCCTCGGGCGCGTGATGCGAAGCTGCGTGTCTCGCCCTACACATCTGCACCAATTTAACTGTGCCGCAGAAACAACGGCGATCTCAGAACATCACACAATTTTCGCCATTATTACAATGTGTCAAGACTTGAAATATTTCTCAGCGAAAATTCGCACTTGTTATTATTTCTTATTAGAGAATGTTTTTTTAGTATTTTAATATAGCGGACATGATGTTAAATCGCAATTTGTTAGGGAGGCTGTGCATCGTCGTGCGCCTTAATAAATTTATGGACGATTTCGGGTTAGCGTAAATTAATATTAGAAAAAGTTTTCATTTATGTTTATAGCACAAATAATCCATGCAATGAAGGATTTGTTTAATCCACACAAATTAAGAAAATCTGTTGGTAGGTCTATGTTGCCGGAGACCGTCTCAGTAGGTACGATCGCAGCTTTTATTGCAGCTGACAAACAGTACTGTATTGATATAACTTTATTTGGTTAGAATGTTGTACTTAGTGAAATTACTGAGGTAATGAAATTCACTATGTGTGTGTCGTGAATACCATTTCTACCAGCGCCACGTTGTTATGAGTAAGCGTATCATTTCATATCAGGTGAGCGTTTTTCTCATCGCGTTGCATAGTCAAATAAAAAAATTTCTGTACTGTGATGTAGTATTTTAATACATCAGTAATTTCAATTACTACAGTATCTTTCAAACTGGAATAAAGTAATGCACTTTACTGTTTAGCGATAGAAAGGGGCGAACATTTTAGACATCCCCCAGTAATTAAACCTGCTATCAGAATATTTATTTTTATGGTTCGGTATAGTTACGCATCCCTATATGGCGGTAGTTGCACCCATATTTTTATTCTCTTCTCCTCGCATCAGCGGGTAGTGGAGAAATACTCTCGCCAATCAGATGGCCGTATAGGCTGGTGCTGGTGGACTGTTTTATTCGGTTTTGTTTATTTTAAATTTAAAAATATTTGAACGATCCACCTCCTTGTTTCTTGTTTTATTTTTTTTTGTTGTACCGCAATTTATTTAATTAATAATGGCTGGCAAATTCAAGGCGAGGATAGCGTGCGTACTACGGTGGCTCGGCTCAGCGGTATTGAATATATCGCGGCAGAATCGAACCCAGGCCCTACTGTCGCGATATAGGATATTGGAGGACCAGATGTCCGAACTGTATGAGGCGTACCGTGGCGTAGTAGAATTAGGATTAGAGCCGGACGTCATCAAAAAAATAAGTGCCGATGTTGAGCAGGCTGACGACCTGGCTGACCAGATACGTCAGGCGGTAGGATGTCTGAAGGGGTCGGGCGGTGAAGAGTCGCGCGCTGCTTCAGATTCTGGTGCGTCTAAGGCGCTCATCAGCAGGCTGCCACTGCTCGAACAAAAACTAGTAAGGGGTAAGTACACGCACGCACACGTAAAACCGGTGAACCTTGTGCCGCTGCCTCTCGAACCCGTACTTGTTCGGCACATGTATAGTTGTTAAAGAGTTAAAATTAAAATGATTGTTTATAAAATAAATTTATGTTTTAATGTACTTATGTTATTAAGGAAAGTTTCGTTATATTTTTTTAAATTATGTCTTGTACTTTAGCTTGATAAATTACACAAAATTTATCGTGAAACCCGGGTCGCCCCTTCGCTTCTTGACGTATCACGTTAGGCACACGATTTACGATTTCGGAACCTCCGTGAGGAGGACCTTCAAGGAGAGGTTAATCTAGCGTGTGTGACACGTCCCTTGTAAAAGATCCAATTGAAAATTTCCGGATATCCGTCGACGGCCACGCGGTCCGAATTCCTTGAGTGATGTTTTCTCAATGCTTTCCAATAGATTACGTCAGGACACTGTTACACTTGTCCTGTGAAACGAGTGTAATTTTTTTTAAACATTTACAATTATAAATAGATTTTTTACTTATAAAGTAGTATGAAATTTTAATAACTTTTAAAACATTAAATTAATAGTTTTTTCATTTAAGTATTAACTTAATAATTTTATGTTGAAAACGTAATATACCTGTAAAGAAGCGTCAGGTATAACAATGTTTGAAATTAGACATGTTTCAGTGTATTTTTTTAAAATTTTTATTTAATTTGTACGTTTGATAATATACAAATTTGTATATAAGAATGTACCACAGATGTATGAAGTACAAGTTAAGAAAGACAATATTTCCAAACTGATAATATACCTCCTAAAGTATATTACTTCAAGAAGTATTAAGAGACGTTTATACTAGTAACTTGATTATTACATATTTTATTTATTTCACTTCATTTTATGTAACTTAACCTATGTTATGAATTCCCTTGGCGACGCGCTGTTAAAATGTATCTCACGATCGAATGTAACCCACATATCACGGGTTAGGGGTCCAAGGGGTCAGAAGGGAACTACCTTTCATCTAACACCAGGTATATTAGAGTAAGAAAGATTATCCTTAATTTTCATTAACGTATTTAAGTATTGACTAGATTTCTTTAGTCCAAAAAGTTGTTTTAATGAACGTTTACATTTATCTTAATATTTTTAACATAGCTATTGTTGTTTCAAAAGAAAAAAACGCGTCCTACAAATTTAAAAAGAATAGCTTATATTAAGCCTCATGTATTCAGTTTTGAGGTTTACTTGAAACAAGTAGACAGAACCAAGTATTTTAGTACTGTTTTTAATGTATTCCGATCTAAATATATATTGGATAAGTAGAAAACTATCTGTTTGTTATTATAACCAAACACTTGTACTTCTTTACACATTTATAATGAATTTAACAACAAAATATTGATGAAAAAAAAAGTTCCTATCTTTCATTAAAAACAAACATGGAAGCTTCATATTGAAATATATAATTAACTAATATGTACGAAGTATGTGTATAGGATTTTCTAATTAATAACTACAACAGAATTTACTTTATATTAAGATAGATATTATAGGATAGTAGACAATTTTAAGTTAGTCTATAATTATTTTGGCTCTACTTTCATTTTTACTAGAAATATTTCAATTCCATTACATCGATGAAAATTTTGTAGAAGAAAACGGCAGTTCCTTTATTTTAAAGTATCGGAGTAAACTATTTTTTTAATTATGCCTCTATATAAAGAGATATTTTCATTGGTAAACTATTATATTGTTAAAACATCGCTTTTAGACACAAAACGGTAACCACGGCAATCGTTTACATAAAAAAAGCCCGGCCGCAGTTTTTCATTGAAATCGGACACGAAATTTTTCACGAGCTTCACGTATCGGTAAGCAGACACACTGGGCATTCAGAACTATACGGGAGCAATTTTGATTTTGCAAAAAGGCAAAAACGATGCCCTCTCCAATTTCACAGAGAGCCCTTACAAAAGATCACCCACGTTAACTATGAATGGTCAAAAACAACCTCGCCATGGACACGAATGGAAATTGAAAAACAAGGAAAAGCGTACACAGAGACCAAATGCAGTGACGTTTGGCGCACAACAAGCGGATCGAGGTTTGATTAAATTTTAATATTTCGCTTATAATAACCTCCTTTCCTTTGTCAAATATGACTTTATGTAGAATTCTTAAATTGATGTGCAATGTACAAGATGAATAAGTAAATATCACCTATCGTTATATCTATTCTTAGTCTTAGTCTAAGCGTATCTTACTGTTTGCTCTACGTTATCTTCGGCTTTAAACCCTTGTATTAAAGCAATTATCTAAAATCGTTTACTTGTATTAAAGCAATTAAATCTTCATTTACAAGTCTATCGTAACCAGTAGAATTCATTATAATGAAATGATTAATAAAAGTTGAAAAAATTATATTCTCATTAATTCCCTATCAATAATGAGCTTAACAAAAATCAAGAAATTGCATCTGTTTTCAGATTATAAATAAAACGAGGACTTATTGGTACTGTTTTTGTTTAAATAATAACGATTATACTTATTTTCCACTCACAGACAAAGACGACTTATATCTTTAGTACAGATTCAAATATTTTTAAATACTTTATTTAAGTAACAACGAAATTTCAATTGAAAGTAAGAGCAGAGTTTCGACGTGTTTTAAGTTTGTAAAATTGCAATTTTAGAGTTGATAAATGAAATTGAAGAGTAAATACAATATTTAGAAAATTGTGCTAAACATCCCTAACGGAAACACGAATTGAATTTAAGTACATTTTAAATTTCAAACCCCCTGCTTTGACTAGCCGAAATAAAAGGATGGCCAGCCTGAAAACACGGAATGTTTTTTTGATCTCCTCCCGCGCGCGCTCCCTTAACGGCAGAGGCATTTGCGCGCCACGCGACTAAATGGATTATTTTCTTCGTGTGTTCTTTTTTTTTTTCAAAAAAAAACACTTCTTTATTCTTCTACTACAAGCTCTCTTTTATATTTTGATAGACAGTTTAAGAAGAACTCCCCCGTCTCGCTCTGAACGTAATACAGCGGCGAGAAAGGGGCTAACTCCTCGTAAGGCGAAGGTCTTCTTTAAATGGAGGGTAGGGAACAGAATAAACAAAACGTTGACAAGGACAGGGTGTGATTGGATTAAGGAGGGGTTGACTTTATGGTCGCGGGGCAATTTAGAAATTGACTTCGGGATTTTGTTTACGCGAATTGCGGTTTAACTCGTTTTGTAGCGCAGGGCACCCAGTGCTGTTTCTCCGTTAAGTTTACACGTGTGCAAGCTTAATATGTTTAGTGTACTGAAATTGAATTGAAATTGATATTTATATTTGTAAAAAGAGATTCGGCGAGAAGAAGTATAGTTTATTACTTAATATTATTTCAAGACGTATACTGTAATAGTCCATTGACTATAGGATAAAAAAATTCAATCCATTGTTCACCTTGGTTTCAGTTGTTGTTGTTATTAGATCCTTTACGTATATCATTTTATAAAGTCATAATTTGATTATTCTTACATATAAAATTCAGAGTTGTTCGTATGAATCATAGTATGAATAACAAATAGATTAATTTAGCGACTGTTATAAGTTTTAGTTGAATATAGTTATTTCAATCTGTGGGATCCATTTTGTAGTCTTTCTTTACGATTCAAATATAAGTAAATGTTCTCTAACATTATAATACGTATATATTGATATTAATCTTTAAATTGTCGAGTAATTGTTATAACTTAACGTACAATTTACAATGTATGGACGTATGTTTGAAGTATATTTAAGGTATGCTAACAAATGTAAATATTATGCTATGGATTTTAAATTTTAGTCTATAGATAAAATTGGGTTAATAATATAATATAATAAGCATTATCAGCTTTATTATTGTATTATACTCTATGTTAGTTATTCTTAAATAAATGAATCTTAATCGATACAACTTTTTAGTATATAGTAACATCGGAATGCGGAACTCAGCCCTTTCGGACTGGTGCCTTAAAATAAACTAATCAAGTATGTAAAAGTAATAAGTTTTAAGACGTATAGAGGAAATATTCCGCAATGTCAAATATCTAACGAAGTGAGGGTGCCAACATTAATACTCAGGACTTCCTGCATCAAATCGTTTTGCTATCGCACTGCTCACTAAAGTCCAGTCATTCATCAACGTTGATTCAGACAGTGCAAGGGATAACTTTTCTTGTGACATCACATGTGGGCGTAGGGGTATATCACTGTCTGTACATCGACAGATATTCTTTGTAATCGAGCACATCATATAACATATTATATGTAACACAAATAATATTTTTGTGGTTTTTTTGTCTTCAATTGTATGTGAATCATCTGTAATAACAGAGTTACAAAGATAGTCATTATATCAAGAAATGTCAGAAGCTTTAGAGTTATGGTAAGTAAATTTACTAAAGATCAATTAAATAGAAATAAATACTGACGATTAGGTACAAGGAATAAGAAAACTACGACACACAGTGTTAATAATAAAAGATGAAAAGAAAGAAACACGTCAATTTAATAAGCAGATAAAATGTAAAGGATGTATCAATAAATAAAGATATCAAAGAAGTTGCTATGTGTAGTGAATAGTTTGATTCTGCTAACACATTTAATTTAAAAAAAGATATTATATTTGATTTTTAGTAGTATATGGTGCTGAAACAAAAATCAATTAATTACTTTAATGATTTGACTTAAAACAGTTTTAGTAATCTTTTGTGATTAAAGTATTGTTAGAACAATGTCATTCAGTTTGTTATAAATATTACGTCAAGATGAAAAATTGACAAATAAGAAGAATATTTGGTTCGTATCGTTCGATTCCCTGTTGTATTTGTGTGGCATTAAAAATAGAAAGTTTTCCATTTGGCGGACGCGGAGGCCATATTTGCACAACAAAGCTTCGTGCCGATCCGTCATCGTATGACTACTGATATATTTTAATGGAGATATGCCCTCGGAATAAATCACCCCAGCTACGGACAGATAATTCGATCCTACATATAATTCAACTATAAATCACAAATTCATTTAAATGAAATGTATATCCAAGTAAAAACTACGTTAGTTTAAATTATAACTGAAGATTAGTCCATTGTCCTTGTGTACTGTTAAATCATATAGTTGATATAATGTTCCAACAAAACATGCTGAAATGTTAATGTACTTTGTTTTTCCGCAGTTGTTATGAAACAGTTTTTTTTTGCAAGGTTTATATTATATTATATTCTCTGATGATGGGGCTGACTTGTCTTCTGCTACGTATACAGCTCATCTGATACTTGGCACGTGGACCACGGGGCCCACGGCCTGATAAAAGGTTTAAAGCCACGCGATTTGATACATAGCTTAAATTACGTGATATTAGATGGTGTTATACTAATTGCACATAAATTGAAAATTTGTAGGTGCAGGCCGGATTCAAACCCGGTACCTTCGACGTTCAAACCGCTAAGCTATCACGACTTATTAAACAGTTTATACAGAGCTAAAATACACCATCCATATTATAAGTGCTTTCAACAGTGGCCTCTATCAATCACTTACGAAAACCTATCAGGGCATATCCATTATGCAAGATATAAGTTTGTACAATAAGTTGCGGGAAACTTATCTGGACGACCCTTAAGTAAATTCTATAATATGACGAATAGTTCTTTGGCATTTAATGAAGAAGTTGCTTTTACAGTTTCCACTTACCTAATGTGTACATATTCCACAGAAATTAGTATATAAATAGACTGTATTGAGATTTTTATTGGTGATAGATCTCTGTTGCAGCAGATCGTTTAGGTAGCATTACCGTAGCTCCTATTGCAGCCGACAGTACTGTGCAAATATTACTGTGTATTGGTTTGAATGGCATTGTACGTTAATGAAATTACTTGGGTAAAGAGACTTAACACCTTATGTGTCAAGGCGACGAGAGTAATGTGGTTTTGTGTATACCATTCTAACCAGCGCTGAGTTGTTATGGGCAGTTGTATCACTTACCATCAGGTGAACTTGTCTTCCTAATCGAAGAAAAAAAATCAGTTTTGAACAAACAAAAATTACTATAGAATCGAAAAAGGGCGTTAAAAACGATTTAACACGGAAACATCTGTCTTACATGACGCGGTTACCCCATCCATAGGGCATTACCATAACCTTTATGGGTAGGAAAGAAATAATGGCCACTTGCGACCGAATGCCAATGGTAAGGGTCAATTTAGATTCTCCCGGATCCCCCGCCGTAGCTGCGTGATGAAATGCGACAACCCAAATGACGTGTGACACAAACGTGACCCTCGTGATTGTGACACACTGCACACTGGAATCGAAAACTAAACTACAAAATCAATCATTAACATATTTATCCAAAAATCATCGTAACATTTAAAACGACTCTTGCATATTCATCTAAAAAGTTACTGTTGGCTGTAGGACGCCAGGGTCATAGATTCATCCAATGATTGATCATTACAAACACTTCCAGTTACAGATGAGAAGGATTACTTATTAAGATAATCATCTTCATAGTCTTTGTTTTCATAATAAACAAAAATTATGTAGTTTTCTATAATAATAAGCTGTGTTG
>DWLS01001357.1:0-22258 GCA_018246255.1 Pachliopta kotzebuea | reverse complement strand
GGTCGCGCTGGAAATCTATTGGAGAGGCCTACGTTCAGCAGTGGACTGCAATAGGCTGAGATGATGATGATGATGAGCATATGCACTGGGAAAATGCGTAAAAAAGCGATATATTCAACAGCAGTGCAGTAACAGATCAGCACAGAGTAGCTTCAGAAGTAATGGTAACAGTAGCAGCAACAGCAGTAGTACTAATATCAGTAGTAGCAACGGCAGCGCAGTAGCAGCTGGGCTCAGAGTAGCCACAAAAGCTATAGTACCAGCAGCAGCAGCATGAGCGGGCATAATAGTAGCACCAAAACCGATATTAGCAGTAGTAATAGCAGAAGTATTAGTATTAGTAGTAGTAGCAACAGTAATATGGTAATGAATGATGCGATTCATTGCTTGTGAATAGCATCAAATGTGTCAATTCTTGCTTCGAAGAACATTACATAACCACCGCAGTACCTAATTAAATCCATGAGGGGTCGAAATATGTAGTCATATTACGCACGGATGCTATTTAATGATAGTGATAGTCAGGATAATGCTACATAAATTATTGTTTACACAGACAAATGACATAAAATATACTAAACACGTTTCAATAGAAAAAAATCAACTTAATCTTTTTTCATCAGTACCCCCTAGGAGCACCATACCGCGGTAATAGAAATTATACCTTGGTAATAAATGACGACACCTTTACAAGAAACAAATTTTGAACAAGAACGATTAAAATGAAATAAAAATAATTAAAAAAACTGTAAAGTATATATTTCATATAACGTTGAAAATTATTAAAGTTATCTCGGGTGTTTCTGGTTGAGAAATATTTCATAGTAAAGTCATAGTACCCCGAAATGCCGCGGTAATACCTGCGGTTACCATAGTAACCTTACATACTTACTGTAAAAATTATATTTTAAACATTTTTTACAGTGTATTACCGCGTGAGGTGTTATATACAAAAGTGTTACTTAAGTTCAGAAGCATTGTACACTAAATTATTGGTATTACCGAATACCAAAGGTGATTGTATAAATTATAAGTTAAACATGCGACCTTGTTTGCATTTTTCATGTGCACAGTTCGTACTTCCGATTGAAAGTAGCTTAAAACAAAACCGTTTAATTTGTTTGTTTAATGTTTTACATTAATATCAACGACTGTACGATGTACGGATCCTAAAAACAAGTGAATATATTTATACGTTTTCATTAAGTAAGTTACTTTAGATTAGTTGTACATATTTGAAATAAAAAATGTTTTACTTATAATCATTTTATGTTCTGAAAGTTTGTTATGAGTATAAAAAAATTCATTTGAGTGTAAAAAGAATAAATATCTTTCTCACGTTAGAAAGTAATTAACAGATCATTTTTGTGATACAGAAAAGAACTATCAAAGTTAAATCATTTTGTAAAAAAAGCCTTAAAGCATAAAAAGTAAAAAAAAAAATTCATAAGGTCGCAGGTTATTAAGAGATATCTTAGGGCGAGGTTGTTACTTAAGTTTTGTGGTCAACGTGCAACCTGATTCAAGCTGTTCTTGTCAATCTAATATCTACAGCAGTGTCTAAGGCGAAAAAATTCACGAAGTAAATACCACGATGATCTGGACAAAACAGCAGCAGATTGCTTGCCTTGTAACGTGTACCCGATTCGATTCCGTGGCCATGTGTGGTACAGTTTCATTGTTGATAGCGTTTTTTTGATCACTTAGCATAAATCTACTGCTACAGCAGCATTTTTATGTTTTTATTGTCATTGTAACTTATTGGATAATCGTATAAAAATGTACAATAACTCGTTGTTGCTGTTGTCTAGTCTCTATTACCTAATTACACTAGTGTAAAAGAGGATATTACGCTGTCTGAAATACTTCGTACATCTTATAACTTTTAAACCGGAATAGCTACATGGATACTCTTTTAGGATAATATGAGGTACAGGATAAGCCGACGAGAAAACCGAAATAAAAAGTCTATAGTTTATCGCGTTAAGGAGATACGTTACGAGGACTAAAACAAACAAGAAAAAAATCCCTGAAAATGGAGCTCATGATATTTGTGTCCAAAGTATGAAAATTAGCCCCCAGGCGATTCCGGCACATTCTAATCTTATGAGGTAATAGAGACCCGGATAATAAGTCATAAGGTTATATTTTAAATTGTCTTAAAATACTGTTGGTCCACCTTGGAACTAAAAAAGTTTTATTCTTTGCATAATTGCGGTATGCATTCGTTTTAAACTGTGCTGTCACCCACGCCCATACTGCAGCAAGGTCAGCCAGGTCAGCAGTCAGCTAGTGAGATATAGGGAAGTCTGTCTAGTGATTACATATAAGATAAAACACTCTCTTCGTAATACGCGAAAGTGTGAGTTTGTGTATGTGAGTGAATGTATTGCTCTTACCAATGTAAGTATCACGTGACCGGGTACAAGGCCATCGGGTCTGGACAGCTGTACTATGCTAAATGCAGCAGTGAGTTGCCGTTTGAACTAGATTTCTTTCTTAATTTGTAAAAGCCTTAGTTTCAGTTTGCTAATATAAGTTAATTGTAATCATGTAAATTTAGACTAGTACCCAGATTATTAAATTGAATATTATGTATTAATGTATGTTATTGCTATACAAAACCTTAAGGATGCGCCATATCAGCCGTTAACCTTTTAATTTAAAGTACGGAACCTAAAACTTGAGGTCGCATCTCATCTGTTTCATTTTTTATTTTTGTTAGTCATTTACTATGTTTTACATATACTATATTATAAATATTTTACTTCTTTTCTTCTTTTTTTGATTTACGATAATTTAAAATTCCCATGTATGGTAATTATTTGCGACTTTTATACTAAAGAAAATATATCGGCCTCATTAAATATAATGCTGTAATATGTTTAAATACAAATAAATTAACAATAAAAGTGATTTAAAGAGAAGGGGTAAAATAAAAAGATATTTAAATTGTACAGCAGTTGACAAGAATACGCAGAAAATTTGATGACGATGTTTAAAATTAATAAATAAATTACAATGGCTTATCACCGATTTTAAAAGAATTGCTTGTTATATTGGATTCAATTCAGTTGATGTATACAATGCATAATTTTTGTTAATTTATTATGTTTATTTATAATAAGTAAAAGTAAATTGTCTATAAAGTTACTGTAAAGATGTTGTATAAGTTAACCTAAATAGCGCGACATACATACGGTGCATAATGGCATTAATATGTCAGTATAATTTTCCAGAACACTTAAGACGTAAAGTCTCAATCACTACTTAACGTCGCTGCGCGTTGATGTCGAAAACAAGCGACTATGCGTGTAACTTGAACTTGGTTGGACGTAAGCTGTGGAATGTCAATCGCCTTCTATAAAGAGTCAAGTGTGAAAGGCACCGTGTTACTGGGCGGGTAGGATCCGACTAGCTTTATGCCTGACGTGTGTTTGATAGATTGGCGTAAATTATATAAGTACACTACATTAGGGTTTTCTTTATATGTTTACTGAGTTTATTAAAATATGTTACTATTCTTTAACGAATATAAGTTCCAGTATTTTTTTAATTATAATAAATGAAGAACAGGATATGAGATTACATCATAGCTAATTTTATTTTATTTTATCACAAGGAATAACAGTATAAGAATTATAACAAATTCAATTAAAGTTAAAACAATTAGTAAAGAAAGTAACAATTAATTACTCACTTTGATTACTTCATTACTGCTATTTGCTCAGTTTCAGTGTAATTATTAAAACTGAAAATATTTCGATAGTCCGTAGCAAGCAGTTATATCTCATCATGATTATGTATTTCTCGTATTAAATTCTCCTCCAAAATATATACAAATTTCTAAGTTATTTAAAATTATTCTTTTTTAGTATATTAAACAATACGTCTGTACACCGCAATTTTAATGAAAAGTTCTGTTAATTATCATTATAATACCATTTCCTTTACCAAAGTATTAAAACAACATTATTTTACGTTCACCAATCCCCAAAGAGACCGACAAATATGTAATTTAAAGTATAGAACCTCGATAAATTGCCATATCCTGTTTCAAGTCAAGTAAATTCACATTATTTAATAATTCATGCCTTTGTTATCATTCTCATGATCAATAATTAATAATAAAGGGCGTTATTATTGCACATTTGAGCTGTTCTTTAATTATGATAAGTTATTTAATAATTGATGAAAATTGAATACCGCGATTATACTACGCACGTTGCGTGATGTACGTGTCTTATAATAATGTATATGTTTTTAAATTTGTCACAACCCTGTATTTGTCCTGTTTCTTTGATTTATGAGTGGCTCGCTTAAAAATCAGATAAACAGCGACATTTGTGAGGTCTTTTAAGGCATGTTGTACAGTAATGGTTCAACTGATTACCTATGACCGGTAGTAACCTAGTTATTACGACCAAAATGGATAAAATCTACGTTTATACCAATGTAATGAAAAAATATTCTTGTAATGTAACTGTCGAAATTTGTAGTGTTTATATATAGGCTCCTGACCTTCTTTAACCTTGTACAGAAATTTTTTTTAGTTCAAAGAAGTTTTATCACATTTAATGAAACACATGAAGAGACATTTCTGATTTAAAAAGTTTCGCTATTTTTACTATATTCGCTAAATTTATCAGTTGAATTTGAAATTGGTTTTGGTTATATCATTAGAAAGAGTAATCAATAACGAAATCATGCTTTCATGTAAAATAAGAAACATCACAAGAAAATTTAGTTTTTTACAACAATTTGTGTTTATTAAATGTTATACTAATTAACATTTTCGAAATAACAGCGCATTAGCTTACTCCATAGTTACATATTTTAATTAAACGTATAAAATTTGTCCCCTAAAGTTTTTATCGGAGATATGTACATACTAGATCTATAAATTACGACAATATCGATATCATACATAAAGCAATCAATCGCACGGCTAATAAAAGGGTATTAAAAAACAAACTACGGGTAATTACAGTGAAGACTGTCATGTCAAATTTATATAGGGAGGCGTGTTTCTTAAATAAAAAATACATATAATAACTTGTTAGTAATTTGTTAGGTTATTATTAAATATTTTTATACATTTTAATTATATTTGGTTAACAACTGTGACTTCTATTACCTAAGTATTTGATTTGACTTGTGGTTTCTATTTTTACTTCAATCCATTAACTGCAATTTATTATTATTTGTTAGTAACGTTGTTCATACACTATTGAAACACGAGTAACGCCGGATACTAGTTAAAATATGTGAAATTAATCATTTTAATAAGGTAAAATATGAATCTGCTTCTGTGGAATCAGTTGTTCATCATAAATTACAATTTCTTCTTGGTTCGTTAAGATAAATTAAAATTTTTATTTTGCTTTTTAAATAAATAAGTAAAGGTTTGTTTCTGGAACTATTTGCACTAATTAAAACTGTGAAGTTTTTATATTTTTTTGTATTGGTTACAACTCGAATTTACATGTTTCTATGGACTAAATCTATTAAACACTTACATAATAACTAAATGTTGTGAATATTTTTGTGTGTAAAATAACACGCATAGACACTGAAAATTCCGACAATTATACAATTTAAATGAACAAATTCATGAAACTAATAGAAAATATTTATAAAAAAAATTGTTAAGTATGAAGTAAATTAAATGGGCGCCTCTGTACATTAATTGCTCTACATTTATGTGTAATTACAGGTTAGTAAATGTATAGAAATATAATAACAGTCCTTTTGAATTCGGGCGAGGTCGAGGTTTAATTGAATATCAACAAACATAACTGCCGATACACATTTTACCGTTATTTGATTACCGAAGCGCCGTTAAAGTAAGGTTAAGTTAATTAACTAACGTAAACTAATTACATTTGTAGTATATTATTGAATAACGTTAACTTAAGAGTGTAACATCTTGTTCAAATACGTGTCCAAAATAAATAAATGACAAAGTAACTAAAAATCCGACTACAGAGGGTTTCGTGTAAAAAGTTTCATTGTTTACTAAGTGCTAATTTTGACCTTTTCATATCTCTTTAACCGGAAGAGCTATAGACATTTATTTCGAATTACTTGTCTCTTTATCCTGTACTTTATCCTCAAAAAATATCCAAGTAGCTCTCCGGTTTAAAAGTTACGAGCGTAACGGAGTATTTAAAACAGCCCATCGGTCTCTTTTATGCTGATGCAATGAGATAATAGATATTAAAAACATTCAAACCACACAGATATAAGCGTTCAAATTAAGATATTTTTAGATTTTATCTGATATAGGATGAAAGCTTGTGTAATCGATGACTACATTATTTCATCTTAAAGGACACAGATGAATTAAGTAAAACACTTGAAGAATTATTCACACGTGATTAATGTACCAAGTACATGTATATATAATGGGGCACGCGGTGTTGCGTGATCATATTTCATATGTGTGTGTAATGTGGTTACACCACATAAACTTTGGGGTCAAGTTTCGGTATAAAGTATATCATGAGTATGAAATGTTATATTTTTGATAAAAATTGTCTGTGAATGAAATGTAATCGCTTAAATCGAATTATTGTCTTTAAAACCAAATGACTGTATGGTTATAATTTTGACAAACCAAAACTTTGATTTTGGTATGTTATTTTGTAATATTATTATTATTATGTCTATTTTACGAGACGACGAGATGTGCAAGGCGTTCACCTGATTGTAAGTGATACACTTGCTCATAACAATGCTGCGCTGATTAAGATGGAATACACATCATCATTGCGCTTGTTGCGTTGAGACATAATGTGTTTAATGTAATTTCACTACATACACGCCTTTTAAATCGGAAAACAATAATGCATACTACTGTTTGTTGGCTGCAATAGGAGTTGCAGTGGTACCTATTTAGAAAATTTCCGACAACAGAGACCTTCCACTCATAAATTACTACGTCTGAGTAACTAAAAAATTAGTAATATTATAGTAAGTATGCAATTTTTTATGGGTTAACATAGAAAACAAACTTAATACTAGAAATGTGTCACAAAAGTTTAATCAATGTTGGTAATGTATACAGCAAAAGCACAGAATTTAAGAGTTCAATAAAACTTCAATATTAATTTTCACAGATTTTATTTTTCCTGTACTAAGAATACGTTTTGCTGATAAATATTTACTATATATAGTATAATATTAATACAACACGTTATATTTTTGGTTAAATAATTATCATGATAATACGTAACATTGTACTAAAACAAAGATACGCATCTAATTGAAGATGAATTTTTATTGTCAGTTAAAATCATCTATAAAATTATTGTTTGGTGATTAGCTGTTCTGTTGAAATAACAACATTCTTTTAATTATGTTACATATAACATTATCCTTCAGAATAATAAGTCAAAGCATACAGAGATAATTACAGATATCATAACGGAAAATGGTTGTTTGTAGAACATATCAGTTACCCTGTGATGTTTTTATTTCACCGGAAGTTTATTTTATTGGGGATCAAACCTGTGTCCCCACGAGATGTACGACTGTATTACAAACTGAATTATCAAGGAGTATTTTCAATACCACGTATATTATAAGGCCCGCTTTTCAATGAGTCTTATAATAGAGATTTACCACTTGATTTGTGTTTCCAAAGTTGGTAATCTCATTGAATTGTTATTTCGATAGTTACATAACTTGTAATTTTAAGTTATTACGTCGCAACTTTTTCTTCCCCGTCTTCAATTAGAAAAAAAGATTCAATTAGATAATTTCTGCGATAAAAGTGTTGGTGCATTCAGTGAGGAGGTATGAAATAAGTTTTATGGTAATACTGCGTATTGTGTACATGTTCGTCTTTTAATGTGAAAACATGTGTAGTTAATTAAAAAAAAATGTTGCATCATCATGCGGTCATTCTTTACACATTAATAAACTTAAAATGTTGAAGTTGGACCAAGTCTGGTATTATTTCCTTTTTATTATCTGCGCCTAAAAATTAAATGAATAGTTTATTGAAGTTTACTCACTGCATCGCTATCTGGTTGCTATCGAAATTATTATACGGTAACTTTTTTCAGTCATTTCTCATTTCATCTTTATTCTTTTTTCTTCTCGTGTTCCAGCGTCTGCTTCCCCTATAGATTTTCAAACATTTTGTCCACTCTTCCGCCTTTATTTTCGCTACTTGTTACTTATTTTTCAACTTTGATAATATGATTAACTTGTAAATATAAAATAAATTTGATTATAAGTAGATACATAAGAAATTCCTTTATATGTTTAACAAATAATGAAGTATGTATTTCACGAAGCTCGTATAAATAACTATAGCTTTAAGAGAGATATCTTCTAAATATATAACTATTTATATATATATGTACTGCTTTATATAAAGGTATAGCTATAACTATTTATTTAAAAGTTGTATCTATATAAAGGTACCCCATATATAGGGGCTACATTATTAACTTATACTATTAAGTCTTTAGCACCGTACATATCTACAATAGACCTTAGTGGTATTTAAAGATGATTAAAAGGGAAAAAATAGTCCACAACCGTTTATAGACCAAATGGCGGTGAACTAAGGAAAAAAGAAGGTAGAAAAAAGTAGATCAGATTCATGAAGGATAACCAGGTGCGGAATTAAGGAAATGAGAAGTCCCTTTTTATTTGAGCAAGAATGAGGAAGTTTTGCTGATGCAATGCGAGAACCTTAAACGATGCTCATAAACCTATAAAGTATTGTTAGCGAGAAGAAAAACAAAATTGTTATAAAATGGATCAAGATGTTTTGTTTGTTAAATTTTTAACTGGCGCTCTTTATTTTTAGCTGGTAAGTGATACAATACGTAAAAATGTGATAATACGAGTAGTTACAAAAATAAACGCTACAATAGATATTTCTCGTTGCCGTTTACTCGCTGTTAAATCCTTCAAACTGGAACATAGTAACTTTTGAGTCAATACTATTTGATGTCAGAAATAGGCTCTAGGTGTTATCGAATGGTCATCGGCAACAGACATTTATTACATGCAACCTTTTTTAATATGTATAACTTTATACAAAGCGATGCCGTTTCGATGATTATTTTGCATTGTAAAGGTAAAGTATCACTAATCGTGAATAGATAAGATTGATATTATATTTTTTAATAACTATTGTTGAATGTTTTGCCATTTTCTTAATTCCGTAAGTTTATAGAAAAATGTAATATTTGTCTTCAAGATGCTTGTATACGATACTTTATTTAAATTTATATCGTATCGTAATAATAGGAAATCGTTACAAGAAATGAAAATGTTGATATAAAAATAATTTAGTGATACATTATTTATAGACTACATTGATATCAAGAACAGAATGAATAAGCATTAAAAACTTGCAAGTTGAACCTACCCGTTGACATTGGACGGTTTTTATGCCTGACATTAAAGGGTACAGCACCTTGGTACTCAATACTTACTTACCATCTTACCTAATTCAATAAAAAAAGTTCATAGCTGCTCTACCTAGCCATGGTCATAGATAATTATAACCTACTATAAGATTATATATTATCCCTATATTATTACTGATTGAAAATAACTACTGTATGATTGAGATCTTCAATGCTATGATGGATTTAATGTACTGTATAGGAATAAAGGATAAACATATTTACTACTAAAAAAGATCTAAAGTGGCTTTGTTTAAATGAACTATTTCCTCTTACATTAGCCGTATTTTAATAAACAAATGATTTCTAGATTAAGAAACATACTTCAGAAAAGTCTGCACTACTTCTGATTTAAGCCTGTCTTATTTGTAGTGAATTAAACAATAATTTATTTAAATAATTATTATTATTAAATAATATCATAAATAATTACTTATTTAAACAATTAATATTTATTTGAACAATTAATTAAAAGGATTATTAATGATTTCTTATTCCAATTTAAAAACAAAATTTCAGTCAATAATGCATAAAGAATCATTTTGCTTTTGTATATCCTTTTGTTCGCCGTTATTTAGAAATAGAATGAAAATATTTAAAAATGACATATGTAATTTTCTTTATTGATAATTATGTAATTTTATTTATTTATTTATGTACTTTTAAATCTGACACCCAAACCCAATGACAGGCAATGTGTAAACATCTTAACTAATCCAACATTTTTTATGTGTAGGCGTATCACTTGATAATTATGAATGGCGATTTAAAAGAGCAAAGTTTTTATACGCCTTTAGATGCTTATTTTTGAAACTGATCTTTTGATCTATTAATTTTTTAATACTAATTATTTAAAAAAATTAAGACCAAAAAGTTTGACTTAAAATAGTCAAGTTTATTATTGAATAAATTATTTTTAAATCATGTTTGGGTTGGACCTTCATCCGTTTGACAGAACTTGTGCTAGTCTTTAGCAATAAAGTAACACCCAAAAATAGTATTAGCTCAAGTACAATCCATTGTTTATATATACAATGATTGAGAAATCGGTGTGTGATAGTTTTTTAATTTTTAGAGAAGTAATGAAATTGTTTTTAAAATTATTTTCATAACGCAAATAGCGTTAATCATGAAATTATTTAAGGAATTATCAATATGCATTATATTTATGAAAAAAGTAATAAGTCGTAATCGTTAAATATTTTCCTTTAGTGTATATTACAAACTAATCATCACGTAATATTTACCGCGAATATTTTTGTTTTTAAATAAAAAAAATTCTTGAAAGGTTTTAGATAACAAACACACCCTTATCTGTGTTATTTTTGATATTTCTCAAAAATTTATATTGATTTCTGATCTGTATATGATAGACAGTCGCGATAAAATGATGCCGCCTAATCATTTTTTATGATTTATTGCGATAAAGTAACAAGACAGTTTAAAGAAAGGTGCTTTATAAATTCTTGTACTGTAACTGCACACTAACAACAACTAATCTGTTGTTTGTGTATGGTGTAAAATAAATCTGTGACCCTTGCCACTGTCGCCGAACAAGAAAATACGTGTTGTAATTTAAATACAATTCGTGTATAGACAATATCGTGCCGTTGTATAATATCGTAACATTTCGTCGGATTTCGGTCTAGTCGAAAAAACCGAAACTAGAGCGTGTGCGCGGTTACACAATGGTCATGAATATAACGGTTAATATTTGCTATTGCCAGTTTTTAACTATTTCACATAACTTTATAACGCATTAAATAAAAAAATTAAATATTAACAGTTTCAAATTGCATTTCTTTTTGTACTCAACTACTACTCGTGAAATAATGAACTGGTTGTAATTAGCAAAAGTCGGTTTCGCATCGGTTTGGACACTAACAAAAAATGTTGTAATAAGATATGGTGACCGTATGATGGTATGTATCATACACAAAATTTTTTAAGAAAGTATTTAAATTTGGATTAGAAAGACTGAGTATACCAGACCTTAAAGAAAACAGTCTACTTCTAGAAGGTAGTGATCACGTTTGCTCTTAAGCCTCGTTATATTTCCGGTAAATATAATTTACTGCAGTTTTAATATAAAACCAATATAGATAAACAATAAAAATATATACGTTATGTGTACGCTATAGAAATTTCTCACTCGCTGTCGGTTAAAGTAATTCAAACACTTTTTTCGTAACAATCTAATGTGAATATAAATCTATGTTGGTTTATCAGATGTTGCTTGAGTACTAAAAATGCCAGTTTTGAATTTATCAAGCCATCTAAATAAATTAATTACACTTTAATTAAGGTTACAGTCGACTTTTAAAATTTGTCCGGACATTGTATAAGGTTTTTTTTGTTTCAGTTGTTTCAAAACTTAGGCAAATTGTCACCTAAATTACTTTACACACCATGCTGATTTTGAAATCGTAATTTATTTTATCATACATAAGCAAATGAACACAAAGAAAACTAAAATTAAACTAGACTAAGTCTTTGTTTTCTTCGTGTTCTTTTCATACTAATATTTTTTTTAAAAGTAACAATTTATTTGCGCTAAATTAAGGCAGTATTCGTAGAAGAGACATCGGAGGATTTGTATTTAATTATGGTTTTTAACTTTCATTATTTTATCATAAATTTGTAATACAATACGAGACAGAACTAAAAAAGTACAGAGCTGGAAGTATTCAAGTTTATTTCGTTTGCAAGAGTAGTAATTTTTACATTAATGATTTAAAAAGTACAACTCCTTAATAAACATTGTAAAAGTTCAAATTGTGTGTCCGGAGTTCAAGAGTGTTGCCAATTATCTTTAACCATGTGAAGAAAACGAGAGAATCCATTTAGAAAAGTCATTTCAGGTTCAATGTCAACATTTTAAGTGGTCAATAATGATTTATTGCATGTCCATTTGGATGATTTCTTACTGTACAGTTTCTGCTGTAGGTACAATTTTAATCAAGTGCAATAATTTAAAACAATAAATATAATGTATATTATTTATAAATCCAACACATTTGCAAAGTATTATTGAATGCTTCTAAGGATTCTCTGAATTATTTTGTCGATACCATCTAAATTATTTAATACCACGAATGACCTATTTAACAACTAAAAAAATGTACTGCTTCTTTGTAGTTAAGTGAATGTTTTAGAGTGGTTCCGTATTCATTTAATAACTTTTGTTTATTTAAAAGTTTTTCTTGCCACCTGCTATGTATTTTTTTTATTTAAAATAATAAAGAACTCTTCTTAGTTTATAGACTGCATGAAAAGTAAAACTTTAAGATTAAAAAAAAAGTATTTGCTTGTACTAGTTATGTATAATTAACTATAGAAATGCCTATAGAAAGTGTAATACTTTTTTGCATTTTGATTGGAATTGTTTAAGCTAAGTTTACTTTTTAATAAATTCCAAATTTATATCCATGTACTGAAAAGAGGTTCAACATCCATTTCATACAAAATTGATTGTTATCTTCTTGATATACCCGTTAAAGATAAAAATTATTTTCGTTGTTTATGTCAAAGGATTATTACTGTTATTACCTCCTTAAGGGCGTTCAATAAAAATATCATACCGTTTATAAACGATTTAAAAAGTCAACTGAAAGTGAGTCATGCATATTTACATACAAAGGGTCCCTTAGTATCCATGAGATTGTGAGTGTGTTTGGAAACAAAATTTAATAAACAAAGTAGAATAATTAACGATACTTAACTTATGAAATTTCACTGTTTATTACAATTTAGCTGTATTTTGTGAGATCACACTATACATATTTTTAATAAAAATTTTGATATAAAATTATTATAAATCTGTAGTTGAATGAAGCTTCTCATTTAATAACTAGATCAGCTTTTTACTATAAAAATTTTCGTATATTTCTCTTAACAAATAGTAAAACATAATTTGTACTATACACGTATTTTGATATTACTCACTAATTGTTATAAAAACTTGTGAAAAGGCTAAGATCGTTTCGCTCTGTTAGCAGAAACCGCAACCTTGAGGTCATGTTGTTGTTTTAGATTATTGAATATTTAATATTTCCAGATGTATAACAAAAGTATTTACTATTATAACTATAGATATTATTATACAAAAAAGCAACAGGAAATTCGAGTCTTTTGTAAAAAAAATAATTGTATTGTATTCATTTTCAGACGTAAAATTTTTTTTATAGTACAATTTTTTATAGTACAATGTATTTGTAAAATAGCTGTTGTTAAGGTTTTCGTAGATTATGATTTTTGTAAGTTCCCTTATCTATTTATATTATAGTGACACCATAATTTTGAGTGATTAAAAAGCATTATTACAGAAGTGTTAAATTTAATTCTAAACAACGATTCATGATATATAGTTTCATTCTGAAGCAGAAAGTTTAACTGAAAGTAGTTATGGATAAATAGTATACAAAATATACGTAGTGTATATGTATGTTTGTCTTCATGAATATGTATATACATCGAAATAAATATTAACTCGCCGTTCATTTAGTTTTCACTTCTAAATATTCTCCTGGGGTTGACAGACAGGCAATGCCACTAAGCATTAAGATCGGCCGTTGTAATGTTTTGGCATACAATAAATAAAAAAGAGACTGAAATTAAATATAATATAACGAAGCCGGCTGAGCATTGTCTATACTCGTAACTGTTATACAAATAAATTATAAGCGTTTTAAGATCGCTATCATTTACAATGTTACGATAGTGAGTCTCAGAATTAAAAAAATGTAGCGCGTTGGGCAAAACAAAGTTTCGAGATAGGCGCCGTGTCAAGTTCGCTGAAGGCTAACACATATTTGCACGTATCTACACAAATGAACTTATTTCAAGTATATTTTCGTTCAAAATATGTACCTATTGTAACTAATTTTTAACTCAAATTTTAGTGAGAGACAGGGAGAGAAAAATGAGTGCTTATAAAAGCTATAAAATTAAATCCACAGTTTAATAACACAAAGCTTTAGAAACCGGACAAACAATACTATGATAATAAATAAAATGATATAATATAATTGAATGATACTTTAGACATAAACCTAAATATAAATTTTACTCATTATAAGTGAATTTTTGGTTTTGAAAGCTTTTTGTCAGTTATCAAATACGTTGAATTTTTATAACTCTAATTTGAACTCTGATTCGTTTTTCATACAAACTTTCATGCTCTATTACACCTTCTTT
Organism: Pachliopta kotzebuea; assembly: GCA_018246255.1. Classification (NCBI taxonomy): domain Eukaryota; kingdom Metazoa; phylum Arthropoda; class Insecta; order Lepidoptera; family Papilionidae; genus Pachliopta; species Pachliopta kotzebuea. Next base: position 7,628 of record DWLS01001357.1, on the reverse strand, counting down.
GAGTAATTTTCCAAGGTTACTTTATCTCTATTCAAACCGTCAAATTAGTATTTATAACGTTACAACTATATAAAAACTGGGTGTCAGATTCTGAAGTTCAACAGCCTCGTCTTTGTCCAGCAAAGCATTGATCTTTTTGTTTTTTTACGATTTCCGCATTGTTTGACTGCTTTTTTTTCATTCACTTATTTCAGACTTGTTATATATACCATTGGGTAAAGTGCTGTAAATATTACTTCGATTTTTTTTTTATCTGGGATAGCAGGGACGAACGGGAATTTAACATGAAGCAACTCAATAACATATTGTTTTATATTAGGGCATTTGAAAGATTATTTTATATATATCGTTATTGCTCATGGCGCTGTGACCATTTCTACCTAGCAAGTCTTTAAAAGGAGCGACCTTGGACCAGTCCAGAAAACCGTATAAATTAATTCAGTAAGAGTTTTATTATTATACAAATTTGTACCCAGATTTATTGAATGTTATGTAAAAATAGTTTCATAACTAGCTAGATGAGAAAAAACCTTACTACCATCTATACTAGATAGGCGGTGCGTAGAGCGCATAGTTATTTTAGGTAAAGACTAAGATTAAATTATATTGTTTATAGATAATCAATTGAAAATTTTGACATTTAATGGTAACATGTTATAGATACAATGAACAGTTCATTTGCGGGAATTTATCATTGACTGATTATGGAATAGATTTTTTTAATAGCTATCAGTATACATTGTATGTAGAGACAAAAAATTGTATAATTTATCCGTTCAAGTATTATTAACTTAAGGCATTAAGCGATCATGTTCTGCCTTTTTTAGTCCATGTATTAATTAGCTATAGATTTTATTATGTGTTAGGTTGAAACGCGACGACTTACTCACTATAAGGTGAACGACAATCTCATTAATCTGTTGGATGAAAATTTACATTTCTTATAATATACCGTCTGAAAATGATGTCGAAACTGTATTACCGATAAGGTTTTAGAGAGACGGGAATCTTAAATAAAAATGCTTCAGTTAATAATAGTATTGCATTTATAAGGACATTTACAGGCAAAAGTGAATAAACACACACTATGGCAAGAGTAAATCTTGATAAGTTTCAATTAATCTCATTACTAAAGCTACATAATCAATATACCTAATGTACAATGGGAAATAAGTTAATACAAAGTAAACAATAATAACATTATCTAACTTAAACTCAAGAAGCGTTCTTTTTTTAGTACATTCATATTAATTTTAAAAAATAATTCGTGTTTGAATAACTTATAACCGTTTTATACATAACATAGCTATTTTACACAAGCACAATATGCTTATTAATGAAGCCGTTCACCCAAATTACATTTAAAAGTATTATTGTGTAAAAGACGTTTATACAACTTATTTATTCATAGCCGATGAAGAATATACAAAAAATATATCTTAAATGAATGTTAAAAGTAGCCTAAATTTGTAATAATTAAATAGTTCAATGTTAATCATTTATTCGGTGGAAAATCCAGTGTGGTATATGCTGGTCTTGTTCTTGGAACTGGTGGTCGGCGAGGTCGCGGGTGCGTCTTCCCCCCTTCAGTAGAGGCCTTCATTCCGCCTTCTCCCTCTTCAGGTAAATATGGAGTTCGGGGATTGAGCACTAATGCTTTATAAGATGAATGCGAATCCGCAATGCTCCTTCCGTCGCCTTCATCTCGTCTCGAAAGTTCAGAGAATGGAGACACAGATCTTTTCTCTATTCCACTCGGTCCTGGTGTTTCTTCTTTCGGTTTAAGTTCATAAACGTTTTCTTCCTTTCGTTTAGGTTCAACGTCCTTTTTGAATTTAGCTTGTCTTTCGATTATTTCCGCCGTCGTAAGGTCGGATCCTTGCACATCAGTTTCTAATGGAGGAGCCGAAAGCCATGGTCTTGATGTATTATTAGAGCACCACCTTTCTTCAGTTTCACTGGGATCACCTAATAAGCCAAGTTTCTCTAAATTTTGCAATAGCAGATTTTCACTAGAACTTGCGGCTCGCATTTCCGTTTTGGATTCCTCTGCCAATAAAAGCTCAGCTAAAGGTGGTGCAAGACCCAAGCCAATATTCCTTTCGTGATAAACTTCTGAAATCGTAGGGGTAAGTTCTCCACTCATGTGTCGTACTTGTGCCATAGAATCTCTGCTATTCGTACCTATTTTTGGGCGAGCGACTCTCTTAGAAGTTGAGGGTTGGTTTAACGATTGATCATTCTTCTCTTCTTCAGTTCTTCTTGGTTGTGCTGAAGCCAAATCATAGAAAGCATCTAAGTATCTTGTGTGAGAATGTTCTGGACGTCTCCTTAAGACGGTCTCGTGGCCGGAGCTTTCCCAATCAGAGTCATCAGTTGAAGGTGGCCTTCTTGTATATAGTGTCCTGATCTTCGTTTGATGAGCCAATGCTAGTGATACGTCCCTTTGCGGCGCTGTGGATGTAGACGGGGGGGCAGCGGGCGGAGATGGCGTGAAGGCTGCGTCGCTTTCGCCGCGGTATCGCGGTGGAGGTGGTGCGGGTGGAGGAGCAGTTCTTCCGTCAGGTTCACCCCGACCAACTTCAGTATTAGATGTGGATCCCCGTACGTACATAGTGAAGGCCCCGCCACAAGATCCCAAAGGTAACGGCGGAGGTGGAACGGAAGACACGTTCTCCTCTGGAATAAAATAATAATTTAATAGAGAGAACACAAGATTATTAAATAATCATAAATACAAATTAAAATAATCTGCTTTTTAATTAATTGACATTAATATTTGATACTAAAGTTGTTAAATTCTTTAATGTAATGATTTTATAAGAAGAGATTGAAAGAAAATGTTTTCGGTTTATTAAACGACGAATAAAAAGGTTTTATTTAAGAATCATGAAATGGCTTTTACTGTTTCCTCGTTAAAGAAAGTAAAATTATTTATTGGTAAGGTTTTATAATCACTCACGTCGATGTTGTCGAGGAGGCGGTTCTCCATCAGAGTGAGGCTCCAAATCGCCGTCATCAATAGACGCCAGTGATTCAACACTAGAACTTGATTCCAAACTAAGACTCCGAGGTGCTTCTTGGGTGTCTAGCGAAGATAATAATTTGATTAGGTTATTTCTGTACAGAAAATATTTATATTTCTGAAGTAAGTAGTGTTTACCAAAGAGAGCAAGTAAAGCCTGCAGCACAAATTGTATGTGCCGTCTGTTCGCAGTTTTCCCTGTACGCAGGGTGACTTCGTCTTGTCCCACTTCCGCTAGATCGAAGCCTAAGGAAGCAAGGAGCTCGTGGCAACCGTTAACCCTCCAAAGTCTGTGTAACAAAAATGTTATATTACTATTTATAGTAATGTAAATTATACTTTATTTATATGGCAAGGAAATCAAATTATAAACAATAGGTGAAGTTATGTTCAATAATAAGATTTTAGGATCTAATCTATCTATAAATTATATTTAAAAGGCAATTACTTGTTTAGAATTGAAATCGATTGTTTTTACTAACTAATTAAAGAAATACTAACCTGACATTGACTGCAACTTCGATAGTGTCGCCATCAGAATTTTTGACGGTGAATTGTGATATGACAGATCGGATAACACCAATTATTTCATCTGCTACGTCACCATTAGATATGAGCTTCGAAAGTGCTTGGAGTGTCGTTGGAGTTAATCCTAAATTTATTACAAAATATTTCTTAGTAATACTCGTTGTATGATTAAAAAAACAAGAATAAATAAAAACAATTGTACCTAGGAGAGCTTGTAGACTGGCAGAACATTGCGTCAGTCGTTCTTCAGGATCACTTTGAGGGAAGAATACGCTCGATGGTATGCCATTAGCAGCGGGTTCAAACCTAAAAATAAATTGGTTATAGAAATTGCTAAATTAAAAGCGATTATTACATCACATGCTCTCCATAAAAATGTATTACCTGAAACCAACGCTCATCAATAGCTCCTTCCATCCTGTGGCGGTTCCGGCTTTATTCTCAATACTTTTTTGAGTCGTATACATTGCATTCTTCTGTCCTCTCACTATTCTCTGTAGAGATTTCTCTACTAAGTGTAGACAGACTCGTAGTGCATCCCTGAGAAGAAAGTCATCAGAAAATGTCATATTTTATCAACTTTAAAAATATACTAATTTTTATTAGACACTTTATAGAAAATGATATAATAATAGCCGTTATTTTAGTTGTTATAAACATTATATGGTATAAAATTAATATGTCTGTGATATCGTTTTTTATTTGTAAACCTTTTCAGAAGTACTGATAATTGTATGTGGTAAATCACCTGCACTTATCTGGGGCTGTGAGCAACTCGCAAAGCGCTTGCCCCATAAGCGCGACCTTGTTGCTGAGGCGTATGTTCGCGCCGAGGAGTGCGAGGCCCGCCCAGTGCGCCGGGTGCGCGAAGTGCTTCGTGTGCCGCACCGTCTGCATCGCGTCGCCCAAAGCTCTGCGATACATGAAGTAAATATTAAAATATTACACTCTTCGCCATCATTGCAAACAATTGATACTTATTTAAAGAGCTTTCCACTTGCTACTTCAAGGTCGGCAGCGCAGTTGCGACCCTGTGGGTGTTGCGACTATCCGTAGGCATCAGTAATCACATCAGGTATATAGTTCGCGCTTTTGCCCACTTTTATTTATTATTTATATTGTTGTATATAATTTTCTTAATTTTGGGGTTGATAGCCATAGTCAGTGCAACTACGACATTAACTTTGTTTTAAGATATGTATCTGCTCATTTCACTGATATAACTACAGCGCTCCTCAATTTGTAACTCACAAGTTGCAAGTCGAGTAGTATTGCTGTTAAGTCGTGGTATTTGATAGCAGATAGTCTCTCGTGTATACACGGCACCACATTGCGCTCGTCGCATTGAGAAATTGTTAAGTCTCGATACCCCAGTAATTTCTTTAGCATACAGAACCTACAAACTGTCACACTGTTTTTTAGCTGCAATAAAAGCTGCGGTCGTACTCACTTAAACAGTCTCCGGAAAGAGACCTACCCCCAGTAAATCTACAGTGTTCCAACGGTTTTTCCCGCAACTGTGACTCAAAGTCTATCACAAGGAGCGAGTAAAAGTAATTTCTCCATCACGACGGCGAAGTGTGGTTTAGGGTTTACTAGTTTTATTGTAGGTGCGTGAACGTTCGGACTTACTTGGCGACACGGCTGCCTTGCAGGAGTGCGGAGTAAAGCGCACGGTACAGTATCTTGGTGGCGGTATCTTGTGGTGCGGGCCAAAGCGCGAGAAGGACTGCGTGCGCGCCGGCCGCGAGCAGAGCCCGGCACAGCCGCGACACGCCGCCGCCCGCCACCGCCACCGCCGCAGACGACGACGACGACGCCTCACCATCCGCCGACTCGTTCAACGCTGCGCTCGAAGGCGCACATGATATCACAACCTAGCAAATAAAACCTTTTTATGGAACCATTCAATCGAGCATAAACATAAAAAAAAAATTAGCCGGTAAGACGTCGAATGCGGCATCTCCCAGGTAATGGTAATGTTTTCTCTCAGGTTTCTTGCTTGTATACGTTCAATATATTTAAATGCTTTTTAATCTAAGTTTCTACACTTACAACAATTCCGTTACTGATACTAACCAAACGTGCTGTTATCTTCATGTTCATAATTTCAGATGCAGTTAGCATAAATTCTGATGCTGGTGGAAGTTCCTCATTACTGGGTTGCAGTTCAGAATCTGTAAGTTAAATTGAAATGTTATGTGAAATTTCCCAGTTAGTTTTTAATTGGATCAATAAATATTTTTTTGGAGTATTTCAGATAATTCTGGTGGCAGGTCTCCTTTGCCGGAGACCATCTCGGTAGCTACCATCATAAATATTACATAACTATTGCGGCCGACAAACAGTGCTATGCAAACTGTTTCGGTTTGAAAGGTGCTGTATAGCATTCATTGAAATTACTAGGGTAACGAGACTTCACATCTTAAGACACAAGGCGACGAGCGTAATCTGGTGCTGTGTATAGTATCTTAACCAGCATCATTTTGTTATGGGCAAGCGAATCACTTACCATTAGGTGAACGCCTTGCATGTCTGGACGCCTAGTAGAAAAAAAAAGAAAACCAGTTGGGTGCTTACTCTCTTCTTCATTTTCAATTGAGGTGTCAGCGGCTCCGCTACCCACACTTGTGTTGAGGAGACGTTTAGCCTGCGAGTCAACCTGTGATATTTAAATATAAATGAGTTATGTTGACGAAAAGTTTGAGGGTTTGTATGTTTGGGGAAGAAATCTCTAAAGTGGATGAAAAAATTGTAAGCAAACTTTCAATGTCGTAAATTTGAACAATTGTGATACTATTTACAAATAATGTAAGCAGGTGTAAATTCCCACCAACATCCAGACTTTGTTTACAAAGAGGGCAATAATCACTATAGGTTATTACTTCTGTTTAAATTTATTAACAGCCTTTTGTTTAACATTTCTTTGTTTATGATGTAACTATTAAAAATATTTGGACATGATATAAATGTATATACTTACCACTTCTCCAGGACTAAGTATAATTCCAGGCGTCTTCCAGCAAACGTGAGTAGCAAAGTGAACACATTCAGCCTGCGACAGCTGTCCAAGTACTGCTTCCTTCGAAGCCTGCGAAGTCAAGATCGTATTAGTGATCAATAACTGAATTCTAAAATGTATAAATAATTTGTTTGCAGGCAAGTTATGACTTACTTGGTAATCCGTGAGTGGTGTGACGCGCAGCATATCTGCTACCAGCTCAGCTTCCTTGAGCTGCGCATGTGCACTGGCCCAGCGAGAACCTCCCACGCGCGGCCCTCCCACCACCAGGCACCGCATGCCAGTTTCTGTGGCGTTCGCTGATGATGAACCTGTTCAATAGAGAATAAGCAAGATAAATAAATAAAAATAAGTACTTTAAATGTCATGGTATCTTAATATGAATAATGCTTTTGTTCTTTGATAAATATTAAATGAAAAATAAATTGTATATCCCACCATGATCCCTGTCAAGGCGAGTGCGCGCGTGCCGCGGGTGCCTCAGTGGGCGCAGCGCAGGCGCAGCGAGCAGTGCGTACCGCTCGCAAAGGGGCTCCGCGTCCCCCGCGCCCCGCAGCGCGCCCCACGGGCACGCGTACAGTGCCCCCTCTACCCCCACCACCAGCTCGCGACGTCCTCCGCAACCACGTCGTCCGTGCATCGCTGCAATATTAATTTTACGGCTCAGTTGTATACAATTTTTATCTAGAACTAGGCATTTATTTTGTTACAATAAATATTTTTGTACATAAATTTTACTAGTTTCTTTTTAATTTTTCTATCCCACGAGGAGGTGGGTGTGAGTTTGAATTTCGTCCATTAAAATCTATCATCAGGGAATATATACCATGGAATAAGATTTAAAAATCTTTAGATTAGAACATTAACTTTAATATATTTATTTATTTTTTATTTATTTATTCTTTATGTACACTTACACGTATGTATATATATAATAATATTAATTTAATAAAAGTAACATAGTGTCACAAAGGCAAGCTTAACCCTAAAAAGAGTTCTCTTACAGCATACCTAAATAGGAAGAAGAAACTATTTTAATTATTTGTGTAGGTG
>DWLS01001356.1:0-22259 GCA_018246255.1 Pachliopta kotzebuea | reverse complement strand
GATTGTTTTTGAAATTTTAATAATTTTAGAGGATAGCAACCTTTTATGATATTTTACCAAAAATAAAATTAATTTGATGTTATTGCTTAGCGATTCCTCTGGTAGCTGGATCAATGCGCTTTTTTTAATGTTAAATTTCCATGTCTTGTAACATTTTTTGTAAAAGTTTGAAGGGCGATTTAGTTAGTGAATTTACTGAGGTAACGAAATATAACTTCTGTATACTATTACCGTTAGTCATGAATGTACTGTTACTGACTTTAATGAACTTGGATATTTAGAATGAATCAGATGAATATTAATTACACTCACTTGAGTGAATAAACGCTTCGCAATGCGTAGTAACTGCTGACATTTCTGCTTCACGGTGACTTCGTACTCTAGTGTAATGGCCTTCTTCAGAACTGGCCAGAAAAATCTTTAACCAAATAATAAGTCATTAACATTCACAATCACTTAATCAAAAGACAACATAATAAAAAGAATTTTTCACGTAGTACACAATTTATTTTGTGTTATTTAATTCAAGCTAGAGCAGCTATCAAAAGCAAGAGCTCATAGAAAGTTGATAACTAAAATTAAATCAACATTTCCGTCAATCTTCTTTTAGTGTCCGGTATTTTTGATGTTTTACTCATTATAACGTTTTGTTTGCAAACAAAAAATAGCTGTCTATGTTTATTTCAAATGAACTTTAATGTAAAAAAAATTATGAATCACGTAGAAGAAGGATAACTTCGTATTCCCATGATTTTTGTGCCCTCTCGTTTAACTGCATATTCCTGTTCATCCTGGTTTACAGTAATTTCGAAGAGTGAATAAATTAAGAGCAGTGTTGTAACCGGGATCAATTTATTATTTAATAATTCCTATAATAATAACTTACAAAAACCCTTCATGGATGATTAAACCGACACGTTCTTCCAATATTTTAGGTGAGATTACGCATACGATGATTGAAAATGGGTTGTCGACGATTGGGTACATCATCACTACGCGCTTCTTGGGGCCTTCTGTCTCTAATGACTAAAAAACAATTAATCACTTCTCAAGAAATATATATGGAAGGTAGAATAATGAAAAAATTTAAAAACTCAACTAAATTGAAGTTATAATATATAATATAAAAAAAGAAACCTGGCTCTTCTTTTTCAACTTCGTCTTTCTTGAGATATATAAAATAAAAATACTTACAGGCTCGACGATTGCCCGAAAGTCCGTTTTCATATTATTTAAGTAATCAGTTTGCTCAACGCCCGCTTCAAGAACGTCCTTAAATTTATCAGTCAACTGCAAAGAAACACAACTTATAAACTTAACTTAGTTATAATTTTCTCTTATATTCATCAAGGAAATAAAGCCTTAAATTTTTTCGGTAGCTATTACCTTTAAAAATATTAGAATTATTAAACCACTAGAAATCTTTATTTGAAGGAGACGTACTTGAGACATTCTAATTTACATTTGTTAATCACATATAGATCCTAGTGTATAAAAAAAATGGAAGGAGGCCCAGAGCTGATTATTTAAGAATTATCAAAAGAAGAGCTTTCAAGTTTTACGTTGCTAGAGATATACTTACGCATAGCTTAAGTTTTCGCATCAGTACAGATGTGCCAACAGCCTCAATGAAGGCATCTGAATATTCGCTGCTTACAGCTACGATCAACGCTAATTCTGCCTCACATTCCTCGCGTATCTAGTAACAAGTACATTAGAATAAATAAGTTTAAAAACGAAGGCACTTTTATCATTCATCATCATTATCAAGCTTTCCTAATTCACTGTTGGGACATAAACCTTCCCTAATGTTTTTTACCAAATGCAGTCCCCAGCTTTTCTTATTACGGTACTCATATTCGTAACACAAAGCTCGATGCGAAACATTTTTTTACTAGAAGAGTTTTCATTCATTCATTAATTTTACATCAGAAAGTAAAAAAAAAAGTAAAAGAAATAGATTATATTTACATATGAATTAACTTTGGTTTGCAATATAGCACACTTATCATCCGTCAAATTCATAACCAGATCCAATATTTTGCCTGGATCACTGTTCTGGACGCTTTTTCGTCTTTGCTTTTTCGTAGAAATCATGTTTCAAAAATTTCAACGCATTTATTAAATAAAATTATTTCTCTCTTTCTGTCACACAATGTCGTTAATATTAAAATTCTTTTGACATAACATTTTTAACGAATGATGGAATGTGTTAAAAACAAAAAAAAATGTGTGAATCGAAATACATTTATCAATGTTTTACGAATATTATTGTCTATGGTTTAGTAATTTAAACTATTAAATCATTAATCTATGATCTACTTACTCTACGCCGGTTGACCGTGTAATAACAGCTGATGAGTAATGAAAAGTGATTTTTCATTCGAAATTACCTCATGATATATAAGTAAAAACTATTATAGAAAATGGCTGAAATTCAAACACTAATAGAAATGGGCTTCCCCAAGGAGCGGGCGTAAGTACAAAGCATATTTACGTAAACATCAAAAATATAAAAGGGGTTAATTACAATGTTGATGTTTTTAGAGAGAAGGCGTTAGCAGTCACAAATTACAAAGGCGTGGAGCCTGCAATGGAATGGCTCCTGGCACATGCCGACGAACCCGATCTAGGAGCTGGGCAGACTTTAGGCGGAAGCTCTGTCACAAACATTCAAGTGACGCCTTCTGCCTCCTCTGAATCACCTGCAGAAACTGACACTGCGGCCTCTGATCTTGCTAAATCGTTCAAATGTGATGATTGCGGTAAACTTTTACAAAATCAGGATGAAATGGAGTATCACGCTGCGAAAACTAATCACAGCAGCTTCTCCGAATCCACTGAGGAAAAAAAACCTTTGACCGAAGAGGAGAAGAAAGCGCAGTTAGCTTTACTCGAAGAGCGGATGAAACAGAAGAGAAAAGAGAGGGAAGAGAAAGAAAAGGTATTCTACAGTGTTATGTTATATTCAAAGATTTAACTGTTAAACAATTGATATCTGGAGCATATATAACTATGTCGACTTTGACTTTTAAATATATTACTGATAGAGTTTAAACTGAGAATACAGAGAGCTCTTATAGTGAAAAATTAACAATATGGGAGTGGAGCTACTATCATCCCAAAGACCATAATTTATAAAGTAACAGAATTAAACCAGGGAATTGTTATCTTTTGTTAAAGTCACTTTGATATATAAGCTAAATGTTTTTGTGTCTATTGATATAAATTTAAATGCTATTCCTCTATGTACATTTTATCCAAAAAAATGTTATTGGATTCTTCATTTGTAAAATTTATATGTTTAAAGGCTGAAGCATTAGAACGAGAGCGTCTCCGCATCAAGTCTGGCAAAGACCTACAAGATGCACGACTGCGGTTACAAGAACAGGAAATGCAAAAGTTAGTGGAACAAAGGCGCCGTGAGAAAATCGAAGACCAAAAAGCAAGGGAGAGGGTTCGGGCGCAAATTGAAGCTGACAAACAAGCAAGGAAGTATGTATTTATGCTGGTAATGTTGGGGCTTATGACAGTTTATGCTCTTAGTCTTTGTTGGACAAGAACAACAGTTACAGCTGTAACATGGGCTTGAATTTTTTTAACGTTTTTTTACATTATAATTTTAAATTAAATAACATTGTTATTTTACTATTACAATAACAAAATTATAAGAATAATTATGTATAAAAAGGGGCTTGAGTTTTTTTTTTCTAAAATAGACTAACAAGTAGTTTCACATGGTAACAAAGGAATAGAAGATGATTAAATGGACTTGGTCAGAATACTCTAGTTGTCATGACACAATACTTATATCTAGCTAGGTGGGTTTTAAAAAACTATACCACCGTCCAAACTCCACATGTGATCTTGGACCTGGGAACTTTACAAGAATCATATAAGACAAGAGCTTGATGTATGTAGCAGAGAGTGATAGATTTAGAGTGTAATAAATTCTACACTTGTAATAGCCATAAGTACATAATTTATTCCAGATTAGCAGCGTCTGGACAAAAGGAAGCTCCTCCTCCAATACCAGTGGCACCGCAACCTGCACCCGCTTCTCCTAATGCAAAAGTGATGTATGAACAGGCTCGCATACAGCTTCGTCTACCGAATGGACAGTCCTTGGCGCACACATTTGGTGCCAAAGAACAGCTTGCTGCCGTCAAGTAAGTTTAAATATTAATGTTTAACTACACTTTTGAGCAGTTATGCTTAGTAAACTAACTTACTAATTCTACTATCAAAAGTATACTAGCTACCAATTTATAAAAAAAAGCCTCAATATTCTTATATTGTCCCTTCTGCAATAATTGATCCTCCTGCACAAAGGCAAAACACTCGTTTTTGTAATACAGATATCCTTAATCCGATTCAGGGGGCATAATTTGTGGAGTGTGGTCGGTGATAGGATTTTTTAAACTCACTAGGATAGGTGCCTCCATATTATAAATCAGCACCGATAATGGTATTGCATGCTTCTCCACCAGAACCTTATTATCAGTTAACTCAATTTAAAATTGAAGTCAAGTTAGGACATTGTATGTAGAGAGGAAAAAGGACCTTAAATACGAAGATCTGCTTTCAGACTATATCTGCAAATGAACGCTCAAGAGTTTGCACAACAGGATAATTTCAAATTGATGACAACTTTCCCCAAAAAGATTTTCACAAATGATGACTATGAGAAACCATTAGAAACTTTGGGTATGTTACTTAAGTACATTAATTTAAGTTATAATTTTAACATAAACACATTATAGTTGTTAATAGTATTTCTTCGAAAAAAGAGTGAATAGGCATTTGCTAAGTTAATTTGCTTTACCAACATAGACCACATCACTTAACACCAGGTGGGATTGTGGTCAACCATTGACCTGAATCTTTTAAATACAATAGCAAATATCAAAGGAGTTGCAAGATCTTTGGCTGGAGACTGTTTAATTGCAAGTATAACATTGACCGACCAGCATAAGATCCCAGGGTATCGTTGGATACAGTGACGATGAACTGATCACTTGGTTCTGCGATAATAGACTGAAATATTCATGAATAGAAAACCTTTTATTTAAACACGACCCGAATTTATTTTTCCTAAAATTATTTCTTTCATTTGTTAATACATGATTAATTTTTCACAGGTTTAGTTCCATCGGCTGTAATCATAGTGTCAAAGGGTCAATAGATGCTTTACTTCCTGAAACTGTACCACTGACATAAATCTTCAGCAGTTATGAATCTATTGCCAAAAAAAATATTGAATCAAATAATTCCATAATATATATGTAATGATTTTCACAGGGAAACTCGGTGAATAAAGTTTGAGTACTGTTACTTTTTTATTTGAAGTAATTATATGTATTTATTCACATAAAAGTAATGCAAAGAAAAAAATAGAAATAGATAAAGGGCAGAATGCCACAACATACTATCTCTCTTCTGGTCACCCAGGTTCAGGTTGTCAATGGAAAAATGAATAATCCGGTGCTGAAGTGTTAGGAAATCTATAGATAGTAATCTTTATATAAATAAAGTTTCATTTTACATAAAACAAAAATAGTATTTATTATTTAATACTGCAAATAATATAGATAATATATATATATAGATCTAGTCTATAACATGTTCATTTTAAATAAAACAATGTGGTCATCTTTATATTTATTAAATAAAAAGGTAGATAGGTTTCTGGACAATAAAATAGACAAGGTAAATAATTAACTTTCTCCAGTTTTTTTTTTCATCATCATCAGATAATGGACATCAGTACAAAAGTCTTAGATCCTTGAAGAGGATATCACAAATCCAAAAAAAAACATGCCGTAATTAGGTCTGAAGAGTGTTGTGATTTGAGAATTTACTGGAGTAAGAACACTTAACATCTTGTCTTAAAGAGTGAAAAGCAGTGGTGCAAGCCACATACCATCAGGTGAATGCATTGTCCGTTTCCTTGCTTTGCGGAATAAAATGAATCATGATTAGAATCAATCATCATTTTTTATTTTAGTATAAAAAGGTTGTTATCAAGTAAACTGATCTATTCAAAATTTTAACTATAAATAATAATAAATTTCAGTATAATTTTTCAATACAATCAATCTTTCTTTTGGTCTAAAATAAAAAAAGACCATAAATACACAAAATCAAAGCATTAGTTTGTAATTCATATTAACGTTCGGGTTGCAGTGAGGAAAATATTAAAGATTTCATCTTAAAAAATCACTTATAAATGCTGTGTATATTTGACTCAATGATAAAAATTTGATATTTGTAGCAAACGTTTTTAACTTTGCTACCTAAATAAAAAAATACAAAGGACTTTTATAAAAAAGATCTACAATGTCTTTACAGATGTTGCAGATATATAATTTAAAAGAGTTATCATTGTACACTTATTAAATTGTCATGTTTAATATGATGTATGATGATTTATGAGTAATTGTCTATGGTTAGATTTGTATGACCTCTACATGGCCTCATGATAAAATTAAAATCATAAAAGTTACAATGTTAACCATTGCAACCACAAAACCAATCTGTATAGGTTTACATAAATTTTGTTACTCGGGTAATTCAGGTATATGACCCCTTGGGTGGTATTGCAATTTGTCAAAACTGACTCCCTCCCAATCATAGTCCCCTTGATGCTCAACACACCGTCACAATCATGCAGCTCTAATGTTTTGGAGAAACAAATGCGTATTTCACCCAAGTAACTTTTACCGTCTTCTGTCCTACATTCTATCACAGGATTAACACCTAATCTAATTTTTATAGCGTTATGTATATCCAAGACTGAGTATTGGTTGCTGTTAGATGGTATTATGCTGGCTTCTTGCAAAATGTCATGCATCATAAACTTTCTGACCCAATTCAGCCCCATAGTGAAATATTTTATCTGCGAGTTGAGCGGTTCTAGTATTGCTGCACATGTCCCGTGCTTGTTCCACTCATGTGCCCATAAGGCATATGTAGAAGTGCCTGGAATATAGTAAGTTATTTAATTGACGAGATAATGAGCAAGCCATTCACATGATGATAATTTATATGATTGCCGTTAGAGGCATGATTGAGACAGTTTACACAGTAACACAATATGCTCATCATCTTGAGACACAAGATGTTAAATTTCACTATCTCTGTAATTTCACCAACTATAATACTCTTCCGACTGGAGCACAGTAATTTGGTGTGATAGATTAGGTGCTGTGCTGATACCAACTTACATAGTGGATTAGAACACTAAATAAAATTTGTATATTTGTTTATGTGAAGTTACAAGAAAACAGAACATTAACACAGAAGACATCAATAACTTAAGTATGTTAAATAGAATTCGTAATTAGCAGCAAACAGGTTTTTTATTTATTCCATGATAATATAAACAACATTCAACTGATAATAATTGATATAAGTTAACCATGAGTAGTCAAATGTTTTCAAATATTTTTTTTTTTTTTTCAAATAGTAATGTATAAAAAGTTATATATTTTTAAGTGTTTAATAAGTGTGTGATAGGTACCTAAATGCTAAGCAAGTTTTATCTACTATTGTTTGGTGGCACAGCTACTAACTGCTTGCATTGTTACTTGTCTTGGATTCAATTCCAAAGGGTCTGTGCTATACCTGAGTATTTTAGTAGTTTTCTTTTTTTATTACATATTTTTATCAATTTAATGTTTTTCCTTATTATATTCTACTGCCTATTTTTAATGTCATTTATATTCACCTCAAACATTTCAATATTTGAAAATAGATTTACCTGATTCAACATTTGTCCATAACTGTTCCAACGTTTTCTCAATGGGCCGAACTTGTTCAGGATCAAAATGCCAGGTTCTATTGCAGAAAGCAGGCCCTATTGTGCCAAACTTAGTCGGCCAAATACCATGAATAGTCCAAGAATCTTGATTGGTAGGCAAGTTACATGTATGAGTGTGGTCATGTTCTTTCCACTCTTTGCATACTGTAGCTGGCCAACTTTGAGTAAAAATTAATAAATCCCAATCATGCCCACTCTTAAGATCCTTAAGTTGTACTTCATTAATACTGAAATAGAAAAATACTAACATATCTTTGCATTATTGTATAAAGAAAGATATTTAAAAGATAAACTTACTTAACGTATAATATAAATAAAGCACAGAGGATAATGTTAGACATTTTGTAGTTTCTAAAGGTCGTCTATAGGACGTAATACATAATATCCTCAATGAAGACAGACATGAAATTAAATTTTTGTCACAATTCACAAGTATTTCCTGTTTGCGAAGTTAACACAATAACAATTGTCACGTCAAATGTCAAATTGACATCAATCATAGATATTCTTAACAAGATAAAAATCATATACTACCTAGTATTATGATATAAAAAAATGTCGTTTATTTTGAAATTATACAATCAGTACTTCTGAATATTTTAACATTTTGCCTATACGAAAATCATTTACCCTTTATTTTATTTTTAAGGAATATATAAACAAGCGCGTGGATACGATAGCACCTGATAGTTAAGCATAATAGTATCGAAGAAGCCTATAGAATTTAAGTAGCAACTTTTAGTATCTAATATTTGCAAAACCTCACGTTGTCAAAAAAATAATAATAGGAACTTTGATATTCACATACAACAAATCATCTGTATTTCGATATTGAAAAATAATATTTACTATGTTAATTACATTATATGAAATGATATGTATTGGCCATTACTGTATTAATGTATAATACAATGCAATAATACTTTTATAATATTGTTCAAATATTATCACTTTTTCAAAATTTTGATCGATTTGTCTATAAACAAAAGCATGTAGCCTATAAAAGTGATTAACGTAAATTTTAAACTAAACGGCTTAAAATTTTAATTTCAGCGAATTTTAAAATTTCTTTTTAAGCTGCATCTCAAAAGTATTATAAGCTTAGTGCATCTGTACTTTTGAATGCCTGTCAATGGCACCTGGCTTGAAAAAAGCTGAATCGGTTCCGATCTTGACTTTCCTTTACCATTAGATAGAGAATTCTTAGCTATAAATGTAACCGATTTAGCTATTAAAATATATTAAATCCATTTTATACCTACGATCGGTGTTTTAAACCGGGAGATTTATAATTTTAATTACATTTTAGTTATGGAAGATTATAGTTTGGCTTATGCGTGATATGCACTCAAACTTGTACACATGCGAGCATATGCTACACAAGCATATTTGAATTTACTATGCTAGTTAAATTATATGCAAAAAAAAATGTAAGCCGATGACCTAAACGTTTTTACAAAGAATACACTCATACCTTTCTCATTTAACCTCATTTTGTTTTTATTCAACCGTCACTCGCTCGGGTGCTCCTGGCAAAAAGTCCTATCGCGTGCGTCACGTTACGATGCTCAAGTATCCCCGCAATTTCTTTCAAGATGCTTTATAAATCCTATCAAACAAAACAACGGCAATAAACTCAGGTGAAAAAAACAAAGCAATAAACATTAAATACTGGTATTCATCTTATGTATAGCATGAATAACGTATACAATTACTATAATGAGATTATGGTACCAAATCATCTCAACCATCCACAGCTGATTTAAGAGCTATTTAGCTTTTAAATTTTGTTAAAAACGTATTTCTTTATTTTTTCTTCTGAGTTTTAAAGCATTACACATGATAGAACGTCTGACATAATGTAGACATTATTAAAAGTAACCTAGCAGTCGTGTGCCAAAAATGAGTCTGAATAATAGACATTTCGCCCTAGCAACAGGGAGGCACCCCTAAACGTCGGCGTGGTAACTGACCTACGACAATTTGACCTTCGAGCTCGCACCCTCCAAGGACTCGTCGGCTCTCAGAGCAATAAAATATTCAACGAATATTGGAGAGCAAAATTAAAGTTAATATTATTGTATATAATTTTTGTAAGAATGAGAAACGTTTCATATCGGTTTGTACTATTTTTGTAATCATTACATTTGTTTAAATAAACAAAATTATATAAATTCTTCGTAAGCAAATTGTGTTACCAATATTGAATGTCACATATATTTTATAGTTATTGGATAAACATTTACGAATAAATATATAATAAAGTGTAGTAAAGTTTCGCATAAAATAGTAATTTTTCGTACAAGAACATTAAACTTTGTTCAAAACAATTTAAACCTGCATAAATTTTAGATTTCTTACAAAGTGTTACAATTAAATGGGATGTAATTTAATGTAATTGGACATCTTTAATATTATTTTATAACGCGTAATAACAGATATTAAAGACGAAGATAAATATATAATACCTATTAATTAATTATTATTATATATTTCTTATTCTCTCTTATTGGCTTAATAATTTCTAGTTTACAAAATCGATAACTTTTAATAAAAACCTAAACACAATATTGAGTCCATGATACCAATCTTTACCAAAATGAGTACAGTGATTAATATCTTTGTTTACCTTATTTTAAATGAAAGGGAGATTTTTTATGTATTGTAACATAAATTGTGGGGAGTCCATGAGATTTATCGCAAAATAGGACGTGATTTTTTTACTCGACTTTATTAGAAGTTTCAAATGTGACTACGATTCATAGTAAGATAGTAAAAGAATTTTCGTTTGTGAAAAATAAATCAAACCTGCTTTAAATATGTTATGTATTTCCATATCAATCTATCTTCAATAATCTAACTCAACAACCTAGTTTGAATTCGGCCTGAACCAATGAATTTTTCAATTTATATGCAGTTAGTATAACACTAATATCACGTGCTTTAACACATGTATCACATCGCGTGGCTATATTCCTTAAAAAACCCAATAAAATGTAACCGTTTCTAAGAATGTATGGAAAAATACGAAATTTGGTATTGTTTATTGTTTGCGTTAAGCCTATAATATTATTTTTGGTATTACACGGACATTAAACGCACAAACAAGTGAACAAATTTCGGCCATAAATACCACATTCTATCGGTAACAACTCACGTTTTAAACTGTTAATATTTAATTTTGTGATGTGTTATAGAATAATTTACTAATTTTCTCGTTTATATCATCTTTAACAAATATCAAACTTCACCATACATGTAATGATAATATCGGTATTACGATTTTGGGGTCGGGACGCTTTTATTGATTGGAGATGAATGGTCACAATAGGTATGAGGTATAGAGGGCATATTACCTCAAGGTCATCAGGGCGACGACTTATCCCTTTGACGGAGCATTGGGTCAAAGTATTTTCTAAAACAAAGCTATAATTTAAGTTACAAATGAAGTATTCGAATAAATTTTATATCATTAAGTAGTTTTATTATTAGGGTAAACAAAAGTCCTAGTAAGACGTTTGTTTTGAAAGAAGTAATAAAAATGCTAGTTTTAAACATAAACCAACCCCATAGATAGTAGAATAGCGAGCTTTTTGATACATTACTGCTGCATGATCTGTTTGCTGGCAACGTTGATAGTCCGGATTCTCTTGCTAAGTTTTCTTTGATTCATTGTTCGATTATGTACGGTTACACCTAAAAATTATACAAGTCATTTTCTTTTAATAAATGCTGCTGTAAAATAAATATTATACAAAGCAGTTAAACTTCCTGTAACGATTCATATGTAGTTTTTATGTAAAAGTCCATTATCAATGTAAATTTTTCAAACTCTTCTTTTGTCGCTTTTTAGTGAACTACATACTCAGTTATAGTAATTGCACAACTAATAAATAATAAGAATTAGTTTTTAATTCAGCGATTTGGCAAGACGTTCACGTGTCGGTAGGTGATACGTTCGCCTATAACAACGTTGCACTGGTTAAGATGGTATACACAGTACCATATTGCGCTCGTCGCTTTGAGACGTACGGTGTTAAGTCTCGTTACCCCAGTAATTTCACTAGCATACACTATCCTTTAAACACAGTTACGTTTGCATATTACTATTTGGCAGTAGAAATAGCAGTAACGGTGGTACCTAAAGGCCCCGGGATGTACTACGGAGCTCACCGGTGCTTCACTGCACTGCGGCCAAGTACATCCACGGAGAGAGTTGTTGCCCTCCCCAGCGTTAATATTATGCTGCGACAAATTACGAGATCACTTCGCACTTGTCGTCCGACCGGGGCCCACTCGATGGGCATTGTAGGCAACCACTCTCAAAGCCCGCAAAACTCGAAAACCCTTTTAGTCACCATCTACGACAAACAGTGCTTACCTTAGTCGTATTCTTGGTAGTCCGCGACTAAATGGCTAACGGTGGTACCTACCTAGGTAATCTATGTACCACCAGTGTAAGACTAACACCAGTAATAGTTTCAGTTAATATTATAAAAGGTATTAAAATTTTTAGAAGCCAGTGCAAAAATAGGTTGTGCGATTGTCGTTAGTGTTACTCGTTAGCAAGATATATAACAATAGAATAATTTACAAACGATTCCTATTTGTAAGCGCGACTAATTAAAATCATACTGAATACTGATTAGTGTCGGTAAATAATGGAAACTGTTGTTGTCACGGACTAGGTCCGCCGGCGCGGTCCTTCCGAGACGTTGGACAGTTCCGGTGCGGTATGAATCAGTGCGGGTTAATGCGACGCAACTGTGATAGATTAATGTTCAATTAACAATAGACGCGGCCGTTGCTCTCTATCGCATGAAAATTAATGCGGTTGAAATAAAAGAAAAAACGTCCGTCCGTGCGTTTCCGGGCGGGTGTGCAGTGTAAAAACTGCGCGCGCGCCGCCTCTACACTCCGTGACGCGTTTTTCTTATTTAATTAGCGGTAGTGTGCGCACGCGAACGCGCACGCGCGAAATATCCGTCGATGCTATACGCGGCTTACGTGGAAACTCTTATTTATTTAATTATGACAAAAAAGATGCAAACATTCAATTTCCGATGGCCCCACACTAGACAAACCTGTGCCGTGGCAACCTACAGCGCTTAATTTAAAACTATTATGGATATTCACATATTTTTAGATAGGATAAACATATATAAATAAATAATACATAACACAAACATCTACATTTATATAATTAAATGGCGAATAAGCTAAATATTATACAATTTTCTAGTAGTGTTTCAGTTAAATCATATGATAAATAGTTTAGCCATTTTATGATCCTTGTTTTAGCTTCTCTTACAGAGCATAGCTTAATCTCACTGGAATTTAACACTTTGTTATAGAAATAATATTCATTAAATTGGCCGAAACGTCTCGCAAAATATGTATTAATTTTGGGTAGCGAAATATGAGAAACACGACGTTTGATTTACGTTGTTATATCTAATGGAGTT
Organism: Pachliopta kotzebuea; assembly: GCA_018246255.1. Classification (NCBI taxonomy): domain Eukaryota; kingdom Metazoa; phylum Arthropoda; class Insecta; order Lepidoptera; family Papilionidae; genus Pachliopta; species Pachliopta kotzebuea. The sequence continues at coordinate 8,972 of DWLS01001356.1, read as the reverse complement.
TGGGCGATCTATTTTTGTTCTTCCCACCTCTTCCTCTTCTTCCCACCTCTTCCTCTTCTTCCCACCTCTTCTTCCTTCCCCAAATCCTCTTCCCTCGTCTCTTTCCTCTCCCTTATATTATATAATTTATATGTATATACTTTCTAGCTCGCGGAGTGCGGATCCGCGAGCGCAGGGTCCGATGAAGCTTTCACGGCCATAATAGTGGCCGAAAGCATCGACATCACCCGAAAAAAAAAAGCGATCTATTTCTTTATTTGATAAGACGAGCAAGGCGTTTACTTGATGGTAACTGATATGCTTATCCATAACAACGTTGTGCTGGTTAAAGTGGTTCACACTGGTCGCCCTGAGACAAAAGGTGTGAAAGCTCGTTACCCCAGTAATTTCACTAGCATACAGCACCCTGCAAACTGGAACACAGTAACGTTTGCATATTACTGTTTTTTAAGGAAGAAATGTTCGAAAGATACTCTGCTTCTGAAGAGAAGTCAGGGTTATGTGGGATTTATATCTACTAAAACCGTCTCGGTGATCATTCTTAGTGCATTGCGGAAAGCACCGGGTTCTACGGAACTCACCGTTGTCTCTTTGCACTGCTGCTGATCACATCCCTGGGAGACCTGTTACTCTCCCCAGTAGCTACAATGTGCTACGACAAAATACAAGACAACTAATTTATTTATTTATTTAAAAACCTTATTTGCACGGCAGGACAAAAGGCTACTGCGTTTTTATCTTTCGCCCAAGGCTCACTAAATGGACAGTGAGGGGCCCGTATCCTCAAAAACCCTTTCAATTGCCCTCTACGACAAGCAGGGCTTACCTTAGCCCTGTACTTGATAGCCTGAGAATACAACTCAACTAAGACCCACTAGTAGTACCTATTTGTATCTCTCAGGATACAAACGACTTCTAATATTTACTGTTAAATATCTAATAAGTTCTAAATAATGAAAGCGATGTAATTTATTATAAAAGCATCGATTTGTTCCGAGAAAAACTTTCGAAGACGTGTGACGTTAGCCAACCCGCACTTGGCCAGACCTTGACTCTTTACTTGTGAGAGGACTGGAATCCGAATAGTGGGACTGATAAGAATACTGTACATTTTTTATTAAATCTAATGTTCAGTGTGTATATATTTGCGTAGTATACAAATACTGTTATAAAGTTTATATAAATCCCAGTGACGCGTGAATATTGTTCGCTATGAATAATTCAATGCGAGGAATCCATGTTTACCCATTCTGCATGATATCTACTATATTGAATATGGATGATGTAAAAATACAGCTATTTTAAAATAAACTCTTATAATATCTGATAAAACGATGCGTAGAGGAAGCTTATGTTCAGCAGTGGGCGACTTCATGATAATGAGTTAAAAATACAAAAATATTTATTAACTATTATTATCAGGAAACGGTTTATATAAATAGTACTATAGACGTAGTGATTACATATTTATCTTAAATTATTTCCGGATTCGGACTATGCAATATCTTTTTGGATTTCTGAAAAACTCGTTTTTTCTGATCAGCTTTATATAATATATTCAGATGTTTATGAATCATAAACATAATTGTAATCCAGCGTCAATTCATTTATAGTCATATATTTGAAGTGAGTACATCAGAAGTTTTAAACCTTACGTTTTTGGTATACTTACTTTCATATTTAAAATGCGGAAGCTATGTTTTATCGAAATTAAACATATCCTTAATATAGATTAATATTGTATAGTTTATAAATTTTGACAATTAGACAATTAAAAACTTACTATTAGCTTCAAGTTCATAATTCCGGTGGAATCGAAAGTCAGTAAGTTTGTCAGTGTACCGCAGTGTATAAATTATTTATGAAACATCTAAAAGTACACAGTACAAATTAGTAACGTGTGATTTAATTGTAAAAAGTTTATATTTGAAGCCTGGTTGGTTTGTATTTGATTGCGAAAATGTTTTATTTCAGTTAATTTTTACGGTTAACGATGCGTACGCGCCGCATGCCCATCCAAGCGCACTCAACTAGTCAATATGTCAAAAAAACTATTTCCCAAACAAGCTTTCTAAGTGTTACAGTGTTGCAATGATTTTTATACTTAGGATCTACAATGTAGAAAATTATCTATACAAAAGAATTGTTTGTATTAGGAAATGATAGCAAACGACCCCCATTCCCATTTTAGTTAAAATTCTAGTGGAGGAGACTAAGAGGGACTTCAGAAATAAACAGCAGCTTTTCGGCGCCCTTCACCAAATTACTACTGAAAGATTCAACGGAGAACTCATCTAGCAGAAACCTTTATGATGGTGACTATGATAGTCTTCGAATGTATTTTTAAGTCATAGTAATAACTAAAATTATGGTCAATCAGAAATATGTACTCGTAAATGCCCCTCGCCTTAGGTCTCAAGCAACAAGGGGAATGTGATCTGTGTATTATTAACTCAATACGATGCTATGTATCCGTGAACTACATAAAGTAGGTCTCCCTTCTGAGGTCTCTTGTATGCCGCGGACGATTACTAAACGTAGTCTCCCGAGATGCCGTCACCTCTCCAAACGCTGAGGACGAACACCGAGGAGGTTTTAGTTGGTAAAAATCTTCACATAACGCTGCTGTGTACTCCCAAAAAAACTCAAAAAAAGGGTAAGGTCTCTCTTCGACTTATCAGTATTATTGTCAAAAAACTACATCCATGCTTACCATCAGGTGGGATAGTAATCTTGTAAAAGCCTATACAATTAAAAAAGAACAATTTTATACTATGATTTTAATCAAATGGAAATGAAGAGTTTAAGTTCATAAGGAGAGTAAATAAAATTGAGGCATACACGTCATCGTCATCAGCCGATAAATGTCCGATGCTGGACACATTCCTCCCCCAATAGAAGGGGGATTTGGGCCGTCTCTCACCACAGTGGCCAATGTGGGTTGCTGGAGAACCAGAGCTTCGTTTGTTGATTAGCAGGATGTACCGTAAGCAGGTTATGATGGCTTGGGTCTTGTAAGTTGTTGTGTAAGACCCCTTACACCCCTGGCATACAAAGTCGTCTTAATTTCACATGGTGTGAAGTGACAATGATACTGTGGATGTGAAGCGTGCTAGCCCAGCATACGGTTCCAGAACACTTATTGTAATTATTATATTAAATAATCATACATTTGAATGTTTTAGTGAAAGTTAGCCGTGGGACTGTGCGAATTGCGTAACCGTCGTATATAATTCGCCTATTATGACGTCAGTGGGGCTATGACTCACGTGGTCCATAGACAAGGTTCGCACTCCGTGTTCAACAGCGAGGTTAATACGATGTTGAACATATAATGAACATATATTACCGAGATCCGGTTTCAAGGGTTCTATGCTAGTAAAATTACGGGGGTAACGAGACTAAACCCATTATGTCTCTCAAAACGACAAACGCAATGTGATACTGTGTATATCATACTAATTGTTAAGAGTAATACTTTGAAATGCTTAAAAAGCTTCACATATCTATAGAAAACTTCGATCTTAGTACTTTATTTCTGTTAAATAGTTTTAAATACATTTTTCCTCCTTTTTCTTCCGTCAGAATGACATTTGCACGAACAACTCGCGTTTTAGAGTAAGGAATGTAGTTTAAAATAACTGTATGGAGCTGTGTTGTCATGTACATTTAATAATTTCCCCGAACTAAAGAATAACAATAAAATTGTTTTGTTGGTATTTTATTTATATTGTAAAGTAAAAAAGATAACTACAGATAAGAATTTATTTTTTGATTTCAAATCAATTTTAAATATTCAACATTGATATTTATGTATTATTCAAAATGTTTTTTAAAACTTATACCAATAGAGCAGAGATGGTTAAAATATAATTTTATAATAAATGTTACCTTTTGTATATTTAAAATTCCATTATTGCCGATATTCTAAAAATGTTAACTAATTTTCCGCACAGTATAGTTTCAATATTTTAGTACATTCATTTAAAGCAAGATGAAAATTTTTAGATAATTGTTTACACTAAAAATGATATGTTTAAGGAGTTAGAACGGGCAACACCAAATATCGGCTGCGTGCGCGCACGACACCCTGTGACGTCAGCAGGAATCTGCGTCGGAAGTGATTCAGCAGTGACTCACGAGGAATGCTCGCTGCAACCTTCGTTTTTGTTTTCATTTGCTACAACAATATGCGATAAGTTTTAGAAGCAGAATAAGATTTTGTATGTACATAATTTGCAGATACTAACTTAGGCTTTACCTCAAGAAAAATTAATTTTGAGTGTACTAAATATAGTCAACACGACACCTAAAATCAGACTTTGAGATAAAACTAATTCTTTATCACGCCTGTGGCCTTAATACACTGGCTGATGTCTATGGTAGAATATTTAAATATCCTAGTAATATTTGCACTAGTTTGAGAGAAATAGCCTATTTTTATAGGGTTCTTATATCCAAATACTATCATAAGTCAATATTTATTTACAGCAGGCATAGTCGAATAGCAGGAAGTCGACATAATCGTTTAATTTTATATCAATTCGGTGGTCTCTATATATTAGAAGTTCTTACATTTAACATGTTAATTAAACATTTCTTTTCTAATTCATTCTTTTAGTGGTTTACTTTATACAGTTTATATTATTATAATTTTTGATTCATAGAATATTTATATTCTTCTGGATGATTTAAAAATAAAAGTAGTAATAAAAAGTGAATGCAGTTGAATAAAGACATTAACTCGATCACCGCATTCAATGTTCTCGGCTAAGGACACAGCGTCCGGTCACGCGCGGTGTCAGATCCGATGGATGTATACAAAGTGGTCCCCACCCGCAAGACGCTGGCGCCGGACGGATGAGTAAACTCACGTCCACACACTGCATTTGCAGCAGGCCTAAGATAGTACTCAATAGCTGGAAACTATCCAGGTACATACTATCATAAGCCGTACTTCAGTCGCCGAGCGGTACCGTAGCTGCTGTACCTTGCAAAATTTAACTGTGAACGAATAATAAGTAAGAGCTGGTTCAACAGCAGCAATATTTCTGATGACGCGACTGCCTATGGGCATTAGTGTTTAGAAACACAAACTATTAGAAGTTGGAACCCACACAGCAAATTATTAGTGGCAACTCGAAAACATTGAAAGGTGTTGTTGAAAGAAACCCATAGGTACTCCTTGCATTGTTGCTTTATCATATTTCATAAAACAGCATTTTTGGGAAGGATAGAATTCACAGCTTTTGTTTATGTAAGAAGAAAGATTAAAAATTCTGACTTAATTAAAGTAGGTAAATAAAACACCAAATTCACATCAGATGTACAGAAATAATTATCGGTATCCAAAGAGAAGTGGTTTCTTGTTGTTACGAATTCTTTATACTACAGGTAATTCCGCCTCAGACATCTCATCAAAGTTTGTATATTTATAACAGTTATACGATTACATAAGTTTCGAACTTAATAAACTTGATTATTTTGAGATTATCGATTTATCTACAATGGATTAATAATTTGACTTCAACTTCACACGATATTAAGTAACAATTATGCTGAAGGTAGCGAACTGTGCTCATCCAGAGTTTTCAAGGCGGTTAGTAAAACCTCCATTATAAAATAAACTCGACGACGGCTTGAACAAGATGAATTACCTTTATTTAAGTAAACGCTTTGCTGCTTACATAGAAGTAATGTGCTGGTACGATTGAGTGATCTGTAACTATATTCTCCTCAAGGTGCCTTTCCGATTAGTTCTAGTTAGCGACTAGTTCATTATCTTTTGACATGTCTTTTGCCGGGCTGAACAATTAGGAGGCAATCACAATTCTAGTCCACTTCTTGATGAGGCAATAATGATTATTTTCAATTCAATTCCTTTATCTGCTACTTTGCTAATCATGGCGAGTTGAGGGGGTACGTATCAATCATTTCTAAACACGTGGCGGGGTAAAATATATAATCGTATTTAATAATAATATCATTGCAACGTCAGTGTGACAGTTGCATTGGACTAATGTAGCGCCGAGCAGTCAACTAGCCAATTGGAAGCCATCGAGTTAAAGGATATAAAGAGATGAATGTCTTTGAGTACCTATAATTGCTAATATGTGGTCTTCAGCAGCAGAAACGCCAGATTTATAAACTAAACAGAAAAATTTGATGATACATATGTTATAATTAATTAAAAGTTGATGTTTTTTCCCTTTTTATTTTCATCGTTATCTTAAGATGCTTGCGATTATTAATATCAGTTCCCATCAATGTTCTAATGGAGATTGTTATTCCCATCAGCTAGTATGGTGATACTGGTCCTAGTCGGGATGTTTACACAGTCCTTGATGATGATGATTCTTTTAAACCTTTTATTAGAACCATGTATGTGCATTACTGTTTGGAAAAAAAGGTAAGCGCTTAATATTTATGTTTTTAAATCTGGTATATACAGATATTATATTATCGGGATCCAAAGAGAAGGGGCTTTTTGTTGTTACGAATTTTTTATACTACAGGTAATTCCATCTCAGACATTTCATCAAACGTTTTCATTTTCATTCAGAAAACAGTTCATCGGTTGAAATGATGATGAGATACAGATATTGATATACTGTTTATTATATCTATGAGAAACTACATCATCGCTAGTTATTTAGTAATCTCATTAATTAAAAAAATGGTTCACTGTTTCGCTCTACTAGTCCCAACCTATAATTAAAAGAGTTATTATAAAAAAAAATCATCTACTGTAGCTTCAGACTTAGTGTTCATTATTTATTTGTGTTAACATAAAAAAAATCTGCCTTTTCAGTTTGCCTATTCAATAATTTCTTTATTTGAAATTATATTATAAAAATGTAATAAGATCAATAAATTAGGTTTCATATATGTACCTCCGGTGGGACCTGATAGTATATTTAGAGTTTCTCCAGGCGATCGGATCTAGCAGAGATCATTCTGATGTGGGTTACACGCGTCACTGTGGCGTCACGTTTTAGCACGTTGTTTTGAGTGACCATGGATCGTGATTTAAAACAAATAATCCATTCCTAATACTGAAATTTTGACTATAATTAAAAAGGACTTTCTCAAATCGACGCATGGTTTCAGCACATTATTTTCTCTCTAGATATATCTGTGAACGGATTTTGATGAATACTTACTAGTTTTCATACAAAATGGTAAAGTTTTAAAAATCTAAAACTTTACTAATATCATGTTTACATACATCACGTTCATGTTAGAGTACGTTAATATTGTTCAAACAGCTAATTGGCAGTAGATAAGTTTACCTAGACGGCCTCCAAGAACAAAAATCTACCATCAACGAACTATAGAGGATATTGTATACTTTTATATAATTGGTTGGTAAATTTTCTATTTTCGAACCATCAGCTTGTGGAGAAGTGAAGTTAAACTTATAAGAAATCTCTACCCAATAAAACTCCTCTGTTGATAAAAGTCAATCAGTAAGCGGGTCTGAGAACTACAACAGTAATAGCTGATGCACGATACAATCCACAACGATCTAGTCAGGGCATTAAATATACAAAGATCCTCAAACTCGAAGCAAATCTACGTCTCTCATTCTATTGTCTAACTTTTTCAAACAAATCATGGCTACACCAGAGTATAGTGAACTCGATCGAGCCAAATTAAGCGACACAATACACATTGTACCATTTTCACGGAACCATCAACTTCTTACGAACGTTTACATTAAAGTTGATTTTAAAAAAAATATATGAATCTTGTTACCCGGTAATAAAGTTGAAAACTTTGGTTTATTGTTACGGACGGGACTGTTACCTTTAATTTTAATTTATGTTGACGACTTTGTCTGCAACCTTAGCGCACATGAAATTGTTATTCATATTATTGCGATGATAAATTTATAGGTTATGATAAAGAGTTTTAATATTCGTTGACTACTTGAAAGGAAAATGATCGCTTATTAATAATTCACAATGCTTGAAAGATGTTAAATGTTCCAGCTTAAACTGTGGTTTAAGATAGCAGATTAAAAATATTCAGGTGAATTCAGTATTCAAATTCGGTAATATCTGGAGTCAAACCAGAAAACGAATTATCGATAAATAATTCGATTTAAAGAGGCGATATCACAGTTGGTAAGTGCAGTCATATCCGGTATACGACTCGACGACACGCGAGTTTGATTATCATTAAGTTTCAGCTTCCGGCGGTGAAAAACAAGTTTCAACAGCCACCGTACATTATGAAATTTCATTCTAAATAAATTACATAATCAATTTATTAAGATGAAGAAAAAAACTATTTTATTGGTTCTACACTAAATTTTATTTCATTATGTTATTTCTTTTTATTTAATCATTTCTTAGGATTTTTCCCATATATTTTTACTAGTACTAATAATTTAACTATTTCTGTATCAATTTCTTTAACTCTAATACTAAGATTTAAATTATACGTATGAATAAACTATTCCCAACATATTATTTATTTCCTCAAGAAACCCCAAAAATTTTAATACCTTTTATACTATCAATTAAAACTATTACTACTATTAGATAGGTCTCCTACTGGTATTAATACGATTAGTTAGGTTTTTTATTGATGGTAGTCTTTTTTGCCGGTGACCGTCTAGGTAGGTACCACCGCGGCTCTTATTTCTACCGCCAAAAAGTAACGAGCAAACATTGTTCCAATTTGAAATATGCTAGTGAATTTACTGGGGTAACGATACTTAACACCTTACGTCTCAAGGCGACGAGTGTAATGTGGTGGTGTGTATACCATCTTAACCAGCGGTATGTAATGGGTAAGCGTATCACTTACCATAAGGTGAATGCCTTGCTCGTGTCATCGCCTCATCCGTCTAGGACAGAGTTCCCCAAACTTTTTTGAGTCGTAGAGCCCTTGCCATGTTTTTCCGTGTTGTGTAGACCCCCTACTTACCTGATATTGATTTCCTGTAAATTTCTAACTGTAGT
>DWLS01001355.1:0-22261 GCA_018246255.1 Pachliopta kotzebuea | reverse complement strand
TACTCTTCCCAAACCAAAGTATAATCGAGTAGTTACTACATAATAGATAACCACTAACTACACTCGGCTGGTATCCCGCTCCTTCGCCAACTCTATGTCATATATCATACAACATTCCCGTACAGCCTATCATTATGTAATGAAAGCCAGTATGACTTCCCAATCAATATTTATATCAATTAGCAAGAATCATACTTTTATACTCAACATGTTGTAAGTTTGTGTTCCAAAACCCATCCGCCCTACACGCGTGAGTGTGCGATTATGCCTTGCCGCGCGCCGCTCGCCCGCACGACTCTATCTTTACGCGAACCGTCTTATTCTTACGTCCGTAATTCATTACATGAACTCCCTCCCCCTTTCTGGACTTTTTTCACATATGCTCGTACTGTATCTATTATTTATTTTCCGTTAAAACTTGATTATAACCCCTATTTATCAAAATAAATAATTATGTAAGCTGTTGTAATGTCTTCCGTTATATGACATTACTAATTCATAATTAATTTATCATTATGAATTATTATAATTCGTTACAATGGGTTCAAACTTTAAGTTATTAGTTTTCTACTTAATGATTTTATGAACTTTTAAAAGAACAAATAGTCTATAATTTTTTTATACGATTATAAGTTTCTTCCAATCCCGACAAAGCAACTTTTTGTTGTTTCGTTAACATCGAAACAAAGAAATAAAGTAAATAATGAACATCTTATTCCAAGCTACGATAACTTTTTTAATAAAAGACGGAAGACTGATTCGCATGTACTGGTAAAAATTTATGCAAACGATACTGTGAGCAATGAATTGTAGAAATATTTTCATTTGATATATAACCGCAAAATAGTCATTGTTACATATGGATAAAAAATTCCCATTTTTCATCATTTTCTCTTTGAAAAATTTGCACACTTGAAATAACTGTGACAAATTGTAGTCTCCAAATATTTGGTTTTTATTTCTGAATTTATATTCTTATTACACCTTAGAGATCTTCTTTGTCATAATTAAAACTGTGAAAGTATATAAAAATAAAATACGTTTTAAAAAAAAAAAAGTTCTCTCTTTTGATTTTAAGACCAACCGTACATATTACGATAAAAGTTGGTAAGAACTAATAGGTAATAATAAAAAAACATCTAAATATTTAATTTTAAGCTTCAATTTTTATAAGATTATTCAGGCAGTAACTTTTAGAACACATTCCATGACATTATAGGTACTATAAATTATCATTTAAAGACATGGGGTAGATAGACCTACGGCAATTCTTTTCTCGGCGTGACTTAAAAGGCGACTAAAAGGAGGAACCCATAAAGTACAACAAGAGCTTTTCTACTACCTTTGCCATTATACTGAGCAAATACTGAGAAGAGGTAGGTTTTCGAGTAGCTTTGCTAAATATGGGATTTATATCAATTACATCCGATTTTGGAGATTAATAATTCTGGATGATTATGATGAAATTATGAATTAAATATTTATTATGAAAATTATTTTATCAATTTAAAAGCCCCGGTTAAGACTATTCTGGAGTTAATAGTCCATAGTGTATATTCAGTTTGAAATACCGAAGTGTATTTTTAAAAAAACAGATAAAAAACGTATGGATATTTACTTCGTAGCGTTTGTAGAGAAATATATCTATTTTTAACAAATAGAGTAAGTCCGTTGTATACTCGACTGGCGTTGGAAACAATTTGCTGTGAGTGTAACGAGCGAAGCCGGCCATCCGTGTTTTTTATCATTCAATTATAACAGGGATTAAAAGGAAACCTTCAAAGCACTTAATTTTGATGAGACATTTTCATTTACCAAATATTTTAAGATTTATATTTACGGAACTAAAAAAAAGTTTTTTGTAACCCAAATTTCATCAATAAATAAATAGTAATTTATTCATTATTTCCCTCTACTGGGGTAATGAGACAGAATTTTATGGATTCAAGCAATGGACAGTCCAGCGCTAAAATTTTATAATACCTTATATTTTATAATTTGGACTGATTCTATATATTGAATGGCATTGTAATCGATACAGAAAATTGTTATGCAAAAATGTGCTTCTTTATCAGTTTAAATTGAAAGTACGGTGTGAATTGTCTTAATAGAAATGGCAGATTAGAACATTGGTTGTAACAGAATATTTCATGCGTATTTTAAACTCATGTATTAATTAATCTGTTATTTTTATATATCTGCAATTTTTTTGACACTTACTGAGTACACACGATATTAACCGAACAAAACATTCCCATGACTACGGGAACAGCAAATATTTTAGAGCGTTCTATTTATAATATGACGGTAGCCAGTCAAAACCAAAAAACCTTTTCACCTTCATAATTGTATTTATATGAGTGGGAATAAAAAAATAAAATCAGTAACCTCCGTAAGACAATACAAGACTTGATACAGAGCGAATATTAACTTTACTGAAGTATACCGAGGCTGTGGCTGATTTAAAATTGTTCTTTAACTTTATTTCTGAAATAAGTTATAATTCTAATAAACTTATTTAGGAAATGTTTGCAAAAATCTTCCCTATACGGAGTGAGTTTAACATCATTAAATTACTCTCAGCCGTACGTAACCCTTTAAGTTAGGACAAAGGAAGCAAGATAACAACGTTAAGTGATTCCATTGTATTCAAGAGCTTACATGTATGGAGCACGTCTTTCACATTTTGTACTGTTCTGGTTCGAGAAGCGTTATTAACAATAGTAATTGTACAAGAAAGTACTACACGATATTGTAATATATTTTTTTTATTGTCTTTGTTTATATGACTCTAAAATTTTTGGGGTAAATTCTGTAATCGTCACAATTCATGCAACATATGAGTATACCAAAATTCAATATATTTGTACATGTTGAAGATAAAAATTCTTTCCTTTTTTTGGAGTTTTTCTCTCCTAATATCTAATTTTTTCCTACAAGTATTAATTTAATTTAAATATATATGTACATGTACACAAAAAATACGTACATGTGACACCTTATTAAACCTTAAATCTCTACTATTTTGATCCAAATCCTTTGATTTTATTATGCATATTATTTATGGTATGAAGTATTTAAAGAGCGTTAAAAACTACAATACTTATTATGTAAATGATAAAAATCTGTAGACAACAAACGAGGCAACTAGAAATTTATATGAAATGAAAAATTTTTTTTAACTTACAAACAAGTATTTATTTAGGCGATTAATACGAATAAGGTTGGGAGTATTTTAATTAGACGATACAAAAGGCTAAAGAATGTTAGAAGTTCCCGTGAAAGTTTTGTAATTAAATCATTGGTTATCGTTAATTGTGTGTTGCTTTAGACTGCTCTAGAAGCAACAGAAAAGTTCGATTAATGTTAGTTAGATTTTTGTTCATCATCATTATTTTAGCTTATTTATGTCTACAGCAGATTATAGGATCTCCAAAAAGGGAATATTTGTGTACTAACTAGGAACTGCGGACAGGTTGCCGAATACAGTATGCTGTTAACTGTCATAGGGAAATTTCACTGCTAATAAAAAGAGTAGAAAATACAATAAATTTAAATCAGTTAAATAGTAAAATTTTAAAACACTTAAATTTTTACAAGATGGTTTACTTTACTGAGGAGTAAAAAAGATTTAAGTGCGTACAAGTATAATTCGAAGAGGCTGGGGTTTAATCTCCACTGCATTTCAGCTATCCGCGACTAAATAACTATGAGAAAATGGAAATGTTCGATTATTTCAATGCTTGAATTTTGTTGCATTTTTAATCTTAGTGCTCGCTAATATATAAAGTGATTATTTCTCCATAAACTATTACATTTAATTTTTACATAGAATTAATATGTTTTTTATATGTCTTCTCCTTTAGAAGCTAAGTGTTTAAGTGCTATAGGTACAAAGAATAAAGTATTTACACATGTAACAATATCTTGCTTTTACTTTTATTGCACACTGTATCATGTAGGTATCTTTTACGGTAAATATGAAAACGCTTCGGTAGGCAGGTGAACAAAGTAATCAAGATAATGGTCCACCATTACGGGATGAAGTAACGCGACAAAGTTGAAAACGTCAAAGAAACATTCACGATTCAGGTTTGCGTTTAGATATTTAAATAGACCGCTTTTTTACATACTAGAACAAGTGCAATGCTTCTGTTTCTAGTTATTATTTCAAAAAATTTTATTGATAATTACATTAAGATTACCTTATAATTAATTATTATAAAATTAAATTTTAATAAATTAAATTAATTAAATTTTAATTTTAATTTTAAACACCTTTGGGTTTTAAAGGTTGGATTTTTTTTCGTAAATTTTTTAATAAACAATTTTTGGCATAATTGTGCTTCACTTATAGTGTTTTACATTAATGATTACGTTATGCAATTTCAGCTGTTAGGATTCATTAAAAGTTGTAATGAATAAAATACTGTTACAATTTTCGATAGTAGCTAATATTAAATCCGAATTCGCAAATGTTTCGGTATACCAGCTATGTTCCAGTCTATTCGCGAGTATTAACCGTGGGATGGAAATAACCGATCGTTAATTAAATTTACTATCCATAAATAGGTTAACGTATGCCATATGCAATTGTCTTATTCTGAATTTCTTTTATATGGTAAAACTGACTTGGACTTCATGGATATTTATGAAATAGGAACGTCTTTGTATATTATGTAAGGTTGCACTTTAAACGAAGGTAATATAATATACTTGACAAATTTTATCATTTATAATGTAAACTTACGAAATACATGTATCAAGGCATCGTCGAAAGTTTGTTTGAAATATACTACCTAATTGGAACTTTTATAAATAAAATAGTAAATTTTAGAGGAAAAGTTTCAAGACACGTACGTACCTGTTTTATAGTGTTCTTGATTACTGCGGATGCATAATTATCATATTAAAACAACAAAAAATATTTTTCTGAGGAAACACTTCTAAAATGTACTAGTACTTTTATTTCTCATAAAGACTTTATGTTTCATAAATGCACTGGAGTTAAATGAGACTCAATGGACTTTACAAAGTTACAACCTTTGCTAAATAAAATATTTATACCACAATGTAAAATACAAGAATGCACAAAGTATCTATTTTATGTTTTCCTTACTTGTGTTTAAATACTCATTTTTTATATAAGTCTATGATATTACGGAAATGGTTCAAACCTTAAGAATTAAGTACATAATTTGGTTTTGGTTTTTAGGAACCAATACAGTTTTTGTGTGATCTTTTCACAATGTTAAAACATTTCTATCACATTCAGTCTTCTCAAAGGTTTCATTAATTAGAGACAACCACGTTTTTAATTTATAATTACTGGTGCGTTATCCGTGTAATGTAAATGAAAAAATTACTAATTATGAAATTATTGAAATACTACAAGATAAATAATTTTTCGGTTAGTTTTGCGTAAAAGATTTTTCTTCTCAATCATATAAAAATATTTCTTTAATTTGACATAATTAAGTTAATACCGTTATCTTTTGTTTTTAAATGAACGACTACAAGATTATTAACTTCTTTTTATATTCCAAATATTTCAATTTGTGAGACCTGTTTGAATTATTGATGAATATTTTAAATAAATACTTCGACAAAATTTTAATGAACTTCCATTAAATTTCTACAGAACTTTGATAAATTTTGTTATTTACCTCCCCGTCATCAGGCAATCTAAAAATTGGAATTGGTAACTTATGAACTCGCTTCAATTTGTTATCTCACAGATTGTTAAGTATATATTTTATGTTATAAATCAAGAAGTTATAATTGTTTTATACTTTCTTCATAATGACATTTTTCTGATCATATACTAAAAGTAGAATTAATAATATCCCTAGAAAGATTATATAATTTACATAAATCATAGATACAGTATTACAATGCCAGCACATCCAAAGTTAAAAGAACTCAATCATTTTAAAAATTATACAGTCGTTTTAGCTAAAATTTATATCTATAAAATTTTTATGTTAAATGCAGGTTTATTAGGTTAAAAGGCAGTTAAAAGGCAATGCAAGTTACGGTTCGTGCAACTTTAATTTTACCGAACACATCTTTATTTTTCATAACTCGCTATCGAGTAAAAACAAATAATCCATTGCTTCAAAGTATTCAAGCTATTGAAACACTGATCCTTTGGATTTAAAGTTTTAATTAGAAGAACTAAAATTGTAAGATGGTTACTTGTTTTTATAAGTTAAGATAACATTAAAAATTTTCTTTGTAAAATTAATAATTAAATCAGTATTTGATGAAAATATAGGCAAGGTTAATTATTAAACGCTACATTTTCAGAAAATCTGTGTGTGATTATTTAATGATGCCTACTGAAATTTATGGAAAAGTAAATTAATTAAGAGATCAATTATTAAATCATTGGATCGGCATCACCACCTAACTCTAAATATATCAGCCAAATAGTGGCTAAACATTTTTTGGACACTGACTACAATCAACTATATACGTATCTCGCAAAAAATATAATGTACAAAGTTTCTTGACGAAAATTGTCTCATTCGAACATTTCTTTGCCGATAATGAAAATATCAAATGTAAAAAGTTTTGCTCTGATTTTCTTGTATTCCGCGTTATATAAAAAACAATGAAAAAAATTGCCTTGGTTTTCTTAAAAAAAAGATCAAGATAAAAAGTTAATGTTTGTGAAATCACGCACAGTTTAAGTTTTCTAGTTGCCAGACGGATAATATTTGTTAACTTTTTTATAAATTTTCTATGATTTATAAACTTTTATAGACACGAGTAAATAGTTATTTTATTTTTGTTCGAGTTCCAACTACAATCAACTAATTTGTTATAGATTTTGCACGAAATGTTCCTTTTTACTAAAGAAATTCTCTGTCCAATATTTTTATTTCCAGAAAAATTCAATGATCAACATTTGACTGACTTTTACATGTTTTACATTCATAATCAGAAACAGAATAATGTAACTTCGCTTGGGTTTTAATCGTGTACTGTGCTGAGACAAAAATAAAAATGTTCTTCAATTTTCTAACAAAGAATAAATTTATGTATGTTTAACTGTATCAATAATTGCCCTTTATTTATATTGTAACATAATGTAAATATTACATTGTTCAGATTATGTATAATAATCACTGTCGATTATATGTCCTTTTAACTACTTTCTGACTAACAATTTCTTTAACTCAGACCTCCTTTAATTTGATGGGTGCAAAAACCACTTAAGTCGCGTACGCGTCTCTTAAGGACTTTTCAAGCTCATCAGTAGTCATTGACATAATAAACGTGACTTATTACTAGTGCAGTTGATAAACTTGAGAGCTATGACGAATTTCGACAAAGTTCTCTAATTGGTTTTCGAACCTGTTTCATAAATTGATAGTTTGTATCTCTTCAGATAAGTAATTCCGAAGCAGAGCAGCCTGAATTGTAACTAAGTTTCCGTAGAATTCGGAAACGTGAAGAGGAATACAGATCTTATTCTGGATAGAAGATCGAACGTAAGAAATTTATAATTAAGACAAGAAAGAGACGTTACTTTATCATTCCCACAATTAACAAACATAAAAACTATAGTTATATTTACACGTATTCTATCGACGTTAGTATATAATATCGCAATTAGAATTGGAAACGCCGTTTACAAATTGATCCGCGCATTGAATTACAATGTGTGTACAATTAGTGCAAATTCCCTTAATTGAAACTAGTTGTTTTGTTGAAATTGCGCTCTAGAGCTTTTAGGCCTTTCAACTATACAAAGGAGGTCAGCTTTTAGCATTCATAGAATGTAATGTGGAAACTATTGTTGAAACAACAAGAACAGAACACGTTGAATATTGAGCGTATAATATTCACTCTTGATAACCAAGAGGTAACATGTATTGAAGGTTTTACAAAAATTATTTTACATAGGCATTTAGCCCTTCATAACACTTACAGTAAATTATTAGAATAGTTTGCCGGTGTTAGTAGATTTCTCAACTGGTTTAATGTATTATTATGTTTATTGTGTTTAATGTTTATTGCCTATAATATAAAAGTGATTCAACCTTCACGAGGACCATCAATGAGGGCTCTTACTTATAATTTAGTTAAAAAAAGGTGCAATAATTTGAATATAAAAAATTAATTGTCTTGCAGATGGTGACAGTTTTTTTTGAATAGGACGGGGAGTTGTCTGGTCATCAACTGTTCGAATTTTTTACATTCTGACAATTTGCTAAAGATTAATCGGATTTTAAAGTGAAACTTATTTTGTAACGGTAAGAATTTGATTTTTATAAAACGAAGAGTCTAACAAAAAAGACACGCCTATTAATGTATTCATATGGTCTAAGCTACAAGGCAATGAGGTGAATTGTTTTTCTATAGTTTCTCTATCTTTTGTCTTCTCTTTGGTGTTATATTTTCTAGTATTCTCAATACTGTTTTACCGTGTGCAGATTATACATGATTTTACATAGCATAGTGACTAGTTTCTGTGGCGTATATTACACTCAAAATATACAAAGAAAGAGAAAGAGAAAAAAGTTGTAATCTACGTAATTAATGTATGTATGTAATGTACATTGACTACTTCGGTACAGCGAACTGTATATTGAAGAATACAATTTCTGTCTTATCAAAAATGTTACTTTGTGCTTTAATTTATCACTCTCTTTTTCGTTCTATTCTACTTCAAACAATAACAAAATTGTCGAACGTTCTCTCTCTATGTTTATGAAATCCGCAGTGTATTCTTCTCTTTCTCTTACCAATTAAACAGAATACAAATTTTCACTTTATCACGTGTGAACACACACACATTTTTTTTTATTTATAATTTAATTAAAAAATACACCAAATTCACGTTAATTTCAGAGGAGAAAATGAACATGAAAGCATGAAATGGTATCGCCGGGCCTCCCGGAGATCGGCAGGCAACTGGGTCAACATTTTAGAACAACCCCTTTTCAAGTTCGCTCGTGTTCAAGTTTGTGCTTCACTGATTTTGTAATGAAGATGTAAATAAAATTAAGAAAATAGCTATATCAATGATTATGTACGTCATGTAATTTGTGTTGTTGCGCGGATACCGAAATCTGATAAACCGATATTGTTATGAATACAATTATATTAGGTAGTAGTTGTGATGGTGGTATAAGCCTTAATGACCATAAGGTCGGTCTTTCATAGACCATTTAGTTAAGTTCAACAATAGCTGTTTCGTTTATCATTAGGTAAACATCCCGCTCGTCTCGTTGTGTGCCGGCGCTTCTTCGTACTTTGTACATAATATATGTTGTATTTTTATATTTTAATCAGTACTTAAAAAACAAACAACAAGTTCATTTATTACATTAATAAATAATCCATTACATACTAACTGAATTGTTATAATTTTAAGTGAAATTTTTTTAACAAAATATTCTTATATAATTTTGGTACATTTGTTCCATTTTTTAATAAAAGTAACGTTAAGAATGCCCATATTGTATATATGTTTCTGTTGCCTGTGCTATGATAATTTTCTTTATTTGTTATATTCCATTAAACGCAGGGTTTATAAGCTTAGCAATAAAACTCATGGATCGTATTCCGAGCTATGTTATAGCTACGGGTGCTTGAAAGTCCATAACCCGCTTCTCAATAACATTCAGAAAACGGGTCGATGATCGCTAAATTAGTCTGCGCACATATGGCTAAACAATCGTGCGTAATTTTGTCTCCTTCAGCAATCCGTCAGCGTGAGGTAAAAGAAGAGAAAAGAAGAAAAGAAAAACAATAAACAATATATACTTATAACAAATATAAACTATTTATTGTTTTTCTTTGTGGAAATGAAACGTCCTAAAACAGAGAGCCTTTATACTTTAATGAGTTATTTTAGTTATTTAGCTCAATTATAGAAAATAAACTTCAGTTGGATTCATTCTAACAGCTTTCATCTAAATTACACTTCCAGTATTTTTTTATACTAACTTAATATTTGTAATAAATGTTGTGCATTTTAGTAGAGTAAACTTTTTAAAATATAATTAACCAACAAAAGTAAGCGTACATTTTAAACTTTGATATGAAGTTGTTACTTTCTCTTTGAATGATATTTTTCGCTCTTTTTCGAAGTACAAATCTGTTTGGTTTCTTTAATCTTTTATACGATAATAACAATGATCTTAAAATAAATTAGGTACTGTCTTTTTTTCAACTTTGACTAAAACCTCCGTTTTTTGGGTTTTATGGTAATTAATGCGCTTTATTCATCAGAGAGAGTGGTGACCTTAAGAGAGAAAGAAAGAATTAAATATTTTAGATAGTTATGGTTAAAAAAATACATACAGGGTTTCAAATATCTACAAAACTGTAGATAACTTGTTGTTGACTTTCAATTCGTATTAGGTTATAAAAAAAATGCATAAACATCGGTCTGTCTTTATTTAACATTACATAATTAATATTTTGTACTACAAGAGAAAGATCAAATACAACTTTGCTTATATACAAACAACTGGTGAGCATTATATGCACACACATGTACATGTTATTTGACACAGTTAGTTATGGAACTAGAAACAAACCAATAAACAGTTAAATAAAAATCTAGGCACTGTACACGTATCGTTTCATGCCGATATACATATCACATTCTCCACTTCTAAATAATGTACATATATTTATCTCATTATGCTAGTAAGCGTTTTCGTTCATGTATACTTATTATCGTACGATTTTTTCTCCATGGTTATGTTTTCAAAAGTTTTATACAATACATACCTTCAAATATTACGATTTTTTATATTAATGTAGATATTTTAAGACGTGAAGTAAATAATAAACAACAAAAATTTGTCCAAATGGGCATATGAATGAAAGAAAATCGAAACATTTCGGTGAGTTTTTATTATTTCCAATGCCCAGTTAAAGCTTACTTTTCTTTCAGGTTTAGATATTTCTAAAATTGATAGGAGAAAATACTGTTTAATTTTTTTTTAAGTTACTTCATATTTAATTCTAACATTTATTACCAGTAATTATTGCGAAATGTGTTTGTAGTAAATTTGTTTCTCTCTGATTAGGAAAATGTCTTTTGTACTAAAATGTCTTTTGACTAAAAGTAAGTGTTTTCATTGCCATCTAATTAAATAAAGATATTTATACTTTTGTAATTATATTTATTTATGTATTATGAATAAGTTTTTTTTTAAAGTTCGTGTCGTTGTGTATAATAAAACCTTCACTATTTCCAGTTTTCTTTGTATCGATGAAAAAATCCTTTTTTCGCCGTAACAATAGAACGTCATCTGATGATGAGTGACATACCCTTTCATAACAATGTTGAGCTAGATAGTATATTAAATAATGCTTCTTAATATGGAAATTGCCTTGAGACACTTTATGTTAAATCTTGTTAGAAATTTCACTGGCTACAACGCTCTTCGAACTAGAAACCGGAAATCAGAATTGTTTGCACACTATCTCTATTCAGTGGTAGAAATAAGCGCTGGATTGACCTACCACCAGTTATTTCATCGATTTAAATATTTTCGCTTTAAGACTAAACTTTACAGTTTACATTTTTGAATAAAGGTTATTTACAGCGAACACCATAAAATCGTTCATATTAACTATTTTCAAGATTTATAGTCACATTGACTTTTAGTTAGGTATTCAAAGTAAATTGTTGTTATCATTGTATAAAAAAAGGTAACATCAGAATCATACTTTTTTGTTTAATCTAATATACGTAATAATACTGATATTAGGAAAATTGTGGTATTTAATATAATAATTATAATAAGAATTGATCTTAAAATATAAAATTAATGTAAACGATCTTGACCTCTTTTAAAAAGTTATACACGATTTTTAGCATTTTAATCATTGCTTTATAGATAATATCTTTATACTACATAATATTTATTAAATTGTATAAATTAGCACAAAATATTTAATAGAATATTTGGTTTTAAATTGACATTAAAGATATTTTTCAGATTTGATTCTAAACGTTATTAATAAATACTTCTTTAATTCTCATTGTAATAACAATTCAATGTGAGAAAACGGATATTGTAGTTACAGTTTATTTTTAAATATTTCATTCACCGAATTCACGGTTAGATTATTAATTATTACAATCTAAGAATTATAATGGTACTTGATATGTACATCTTAAAATTATTTTTGATTATAAGTTAAAATTGTTTCCTATTAGAAAATAAATTTATAGTTTACGCGACTTGAGAACAAATATCTCTTAACTTTAAAAAATTGTTAAATTTATTGGTACATATGACTAATGAGCAGACAGGATAAATATCTAGCCGTTAATGTTTGCCTTAAGACTATACGAACTGGGCTGTGATCCTTTCGGCGGCAACAATCTCTCGGAAGCTTCACAAATATCACTAGCAGAATATCGATTTCTTTTTAGTATTGATATTTTATACTCTTTTTCGGTCGTTTCGGGTATCTCTGACCGCACGTCAAGTTCTTTGGTGCTTCCACTTAAACTTCTGGTTGGCTCAAATCTATCGCTAGTAGTGCTGGACGGCGTTTGACTTCCATTTTCTGTCTCTATAATTTGTTCGAGAGCGCTGGGCCGGCGGCTACGTGTGTCGTAGAATTCAACAGACGCTGGCATTACAGGAGCCAAATTAGCCATAGGATCTATTCCTAGAAGAAGCATGACAGTCGCTGGATGTTCCATTATATATTGTGTGACAGAATGAAGAAAAGGTTCCGTTTGAGTACTACGGTGAATTTTAGGCCTCTCTGGAGTTATCGGTCTCTCTTGCTGTAAATGACATTTATCATAAAATATTTTTATACGATCACATTAAACTTGTTAATAAATAAGATCAAAATACCTGGTCCCAACAAAAGACATCAGGAGGATGACTACAACTCCGAGCAAGTTGATTAATGGGTGCATTCCATTGAAGATTTGGATTGGAATGGGCTGCGTGCCAACCTGCAGGTCCAGTCATTTCTTGTAGTGCTTGAATCGCATTACGAACCTATACAAAAGGAAGTTATGTTCTTTAAAAGCTGTTTTTTTCACTGAATTACGAGACGTGAATATTGATTTTTAAATTACTTCACCTCCATGCTTAATGCTGCAACGTCATGATGTAAACTCGAAACTTGCGTATCAAGTCTATCCACGGACGATCTTGTATTATGAACCTCTAAATTTAAACCTTCCAATGAATCTGCTCTTCCAAGTTTAGGTGTTGCAATACTGCGCTGTCTTTCTATTCTTTCACGTAGTTCTCTATGAGTTAAGCGTTGACTATCAGTTCTGAAATTTTACAGCTAGTATAAAAAATAATTTAAATAAAAACGTAAGTACCCAAGTCGTACTGGTTTACTGTAACATACCTAAATTTGTGTCGGGGGCTATTACTAATCGGTGGCTTCTTTGGTGATACGGTGTAGTCTTCGGGAACATTTTCGTCATCTTCAGATATAGATGGCAAAGTAAGGGAAGGATGGCCGTTACCATCTAATTCTTGCTCAGCTTCATAACCTTCTCTTAAGTTATAAGTCAAATCGTGCTGTATATCGTGAATAAATTCTTGCTGGTATTCAGGATATAAACGCAATACTTCTGCTAATCCTCCCATATGAATACATTTTAGATCACAATAAGTTAAAGCCTGAAATTCAGGAAATGTAAAATAATGTTATTATATTATTTTTGTCCTCTATATGCTTATCATACTTAAATCTTTAGTAACCTTAACGTCACTGCTTGATTTTACGACAACATCAGGATTATTTGGTTGTGATCCTCCAGTTCCGTTAAATGCGTGTAAGTGGGTATTCATGTCACAGCCAACTAGATCTCCTTTTCCTGTCAAATTTGGATTAATGATTAAAGAAAATTAACTATAAAAAAAAATTATTGTGTAGTAATAAAATTTTACCTAAAATAGCAACAACCATATCGTTTTGCATAACTTCCATCGAACCATTGCATATATAGTAAATGTACGTAAGTGCGTCGCCCTTATGAACAAGGTATTCACCGGGTGCACAAAAGTTGTTCCGGATATGCAATGACAATAATTTAAGACAACCCTGAGACGCTGATTCAAATATAGGTAGTGACAAAATCTCTCTATGCAAATGTAAAGACACGTCGCCTCTAAGTTCTTCTGGAAACTCTTTTAACGTCTGAAAAAATAATAGTTGATAACGAACATGTACCGGTTATTACTATAGCTTTCATTACACGCAAAGAATTACCTCGTGAATATCAATACCATGATTTAGGGACCACATTGTTTGAAAATAATCTTGCATTCGCTGCTTCAATTCTTTTGGTACTTGGTTAAGAGAAAGAAAGTCCTTGAGGTCACGCCACTTGCTTTGATACATAGACCGTCTTGAATACATTCTTTGAATTATAGCCGTTACATTACCGAAAACCACAGCGTGCATAAGTGCTAAAAGGATTCAGAAATATATACATATACGCGTACATTGTAGCTCATAAATTTATTTATGACTTCATAACGTAGCTAACTTTATAAGTACTTCTACAAAAATCATCATCATAATCATCAGATAATCAGCAGATTCGCTCGTTTAATTAGTGTGTTACGAATTTTTTTTTCATAAAAGGTTCACACAGGTACAGGTAATTGTTGTGTTACTTTTGAACATTAAAGTCATTAATGATTTAATATCAAAAATAAAAACTTCATGACAAAGCTCCTTAAAATAGATATTTTTACATGTACAACTAACCTCCAATCAACATTGTTAATATGCTAAATATCTTCTCGGGGAGAGTGTTTGCGGAAACGTTTCCAAAACCAACGCTGGTCAATGAAGAGCACGTAAAATAAAGTGCAGTAACGTAACTCTCACTGTGTGATATATTTACTATTGGAACTTTTAATCTTTCCGCTAAATTGTTAATCCACCCTGCAAAAAGGTTTTATTAAACTTTCAGAGAACTTGTTTATGCGTAAATAAAAACTGTGTGTAAAATTTAAGTATTATTTAAATTTACGTAGTTGGTTTGTTAATATGGTTTTGAACTTCTTAATAAGTACAAAAAGATACACGTAGTCAGGCTCTAAAACGCTAGTAGAATTATTTCTAAATATTTATATAGTGTAGGCAGGAAGCTTAGCAGTTAATATGTCAAACAGAATCAAATTTTAGAATATGCTCCTACCTAGATCCCAACTTTCATTTTTGTGATGTTGTATTTCCTTTTCCGCTATAATAAACCAAATGCAAGCAAGCCAATGAGCGACTAAAGTGAACGAGAGCATCAAAAGGGTTAGTATCAGAGCCGAGTATTGAGAGTATCGATCCATCTTCTGCAGCAAGCGTGCTAGCCGGAGAAGTCTTGTCAGTTTAACTAAATGCACGTTTCCGTGTGTAGATTCCTGTTAAAAAATAATTTAAGAAAAAATGGTTTTTTAATTGTAGAGTAATGTCAGTGGTATCAAATTCGTCTAATTATTTTGACACTTATTACACAGTATCTCTTAATAAGGAAAACTTTAAAACGTGTGACCCATAAATATGACATTTATAATGAAGAAAATTTAAGTATAATAATGTTAAATTTGCGGCAAATAGTTTTGGCCAGACATATCTTATACCTTTCTTTCAGGTTAACGTCCCAACCGTCGCGTCGCTACTTCAAATAAAAAAATTCAATGAAAGTTTTAGATATACGAAAAGTTGCGTTAGTACTTTTGACTAAAAATTTATGACATTATGATAAGAGCGATGCAACGGCGAATAATTTTTTATGAAGTACGTTCACTTCACAAAAAGTTTACTCATTAGTTCAGTCAGTCAGACTTTTTAAAATTTTTGTAATTAAAATTAATGTTAACACAACATTTTGTGGGAATTGTAAAAAAAATATATTGCCTACAAATGTAATATTGTTAACATAAAACATATCTTTTTAATTATGTATTTTAATGGAAGCTGTTGTTACTAATTGAGTTGAACTTTTACTTTAAGCTATGTTCATATTTTCTCATTAAGACTTTATTTAACAAAAGAACCATAAAATTGTTATTAAGGTAAAAACTGCAGATCATCGTTTACAATTATAAACTTACCGTTCCACTATAAACGTCGGAAGCATAAAGTAGGTCAAAGGGAAGCGCAGCCAGGAGATCTACCACGAACCAGGACCGGATGTAATTAAGGGCTATCGCTTTGGAATCAGACACGACCTCTCCTTTTTTACTTACAAATGTCGTCCGGAAGTTTAGCACTATGTCTAAAATTGTATAAAGATATGTGACATGCATAATTATAAGTAGGCGATTGTTTATTAAATTTTTGCATGCTCTTTTCAATTTCGTTAATAAATTTTGTTTTGCACATTAAAGATAAACTACAAAAAAACTGTCGAAGATTTTTTTCAACAAATAATTTAACAAATGAATAAAAGGACTTCAATTATTCATTTAAATCGGAAACAAATTCAAAAGTTATTTACTAGCCTTCAGAGACATTCTTGATTAAAAATCATTACGCAAGATATTTCGAGTTCTTTGTCACCATATTCATATATTAATATTCATTGTTACAATATTCAATGAAAGGTCTAAATATCTATATGATTTACTTTACAAACTATATTTTTGTTGATGTCAGAAAACACAGCCAGTCTAGAATTCCTTTCATTACAGTAAAAAGCATTCAATCCATTTATTCAGTACAATAGAAAATGCCAGAACAAATCAAATAGATCGTTTTGTTTTAACTAGACGGTTTCTATTGTTTTTATGTGTTGAGTTGTAAATTTGATCGATACATTATTGCTTTAATATAATTTATTGATCTAGATGTTTCAACGAATTTAAAATGTCTTTAATGAAATGCCAAAAAAAGATTAATGGAGAGAACAAATTGATCGGAGATATTGTGATTTAAAGAGATTTAATAATAGTATAGCCCATAATAAGTTTTACCAATTATAATCCCACGTCCCAAAATAACAAAAAAATAATTCAAGTAGCTCTGGGAAAATAGTTTTAGAACCTAATTTGTATTGAAAAAATTAGCAAAGCTTATCGTACCAATAATGAAAAGGGCTTCAACGACGACGTCACTGGTGACACTGATCCTCGGATGACCTTCGTCCATAAAGCTTGCGTTGTACGGAACCACCACAGCCACATAAAACGTCGCTATAAGTATAAGCCAGTCCCAGAAGGTTTTAAAAACTCCGTAATGTGAAATAATAAATCTTGACTTTTTTATTGCCGATGTTTTATACTCCGGCAAAGGAGGGTCAGAGGAATGAAGTAGGTTCTAAAAGTGTAAAAAAATAGGGTTAAACAAAACATACTAAAGACAGAATTTGGTGATGGATTAGTCTATTTAGGTCCCTACATATAGCAAATAAATCATTTCATCATATATAACTGTAGACAGTACCCCTTGCTATTGTTAGACTATACTGACAATTGTTAGTTAAGATATTGTCATCAGTATAGTAAATTCTCTTACTTGCATGCTGGTTAAGTAATGGCTGATTAGTAAATTTTATGTATGTATACACATGAATAAATATATATACACATAAATATATTTATATATATACAAATTTATACATATTTATAAATACATATATATGTACTATTATAATTTATATAGTAATTAGTTAAATGTATAAAATAAAACACAGTATTTGTCTTAAATAAGATTTGGGAGGGACTGGAGTAAGTCCAGTCCAATAGTAAGTTGTACGAATATGATAAATACGTTTAAAATTTTAAACAAAGTTTATTAGTAATTTTATTGAAGTTTAGTACCTTACTAACATTATTTAATTTAAGTTTAGTCTTCATCTTATCTGGTTTGTAATGTCCTGAAAGCTGGTAGAGAACGGCCCTTGAACGCCGCCTACCCATGTTGGCGGGCGAGGGCGCTTCAGGGTCAAGATTGCCATTAGGGTCTGGAAGTAGGCAACTAGATTCAGCTCGAAACCGGGCGCCCAAAAGTGCCGCTGCGGGTACAAATGGGGATAACGCTAGAGTGACCACGCCAGCTGAAGGCCGCACCGCGGCTCCTGCACGATTAAATCCCCCCATTATTGTTTCACCCAGAAACCGAACTCTGTGCTTTAGCTAACTTTTTCTCTATCCACCATATATGAAAAACAATAGGCCTTTTCTAACTTTCCAGAATGAACTATATTTTTAATTAATTAATACAACAAATTTATGAAAATCTCAAAAAACGGATTCGTAACGTTAATTTTAAAATATATTTTTCAAAAGAAAAGCCCTATTATAAACAAATAATGAAGACCAAATAATTACGTTAATAAAGGCTAACGTCAAAAAAACCTAATACATAGCTACATTTAGTAGTCGTTTATCAAAAAGAAAATCACGTATTACATATAAAATGATAAATAAATATTTAAGCATTTGCAAGTATATGTATTAATTGAAGTTTGTCTAAAACATGCCGTTAACTAATAACAAAAATTTTAATCTAAATAGGTTAAGATTTCATTATTATAAATTATAATACATAAAACTACTTTTACATATGTACGCACTATAATTTAAAATAATTGTAAAATAGATATTTTGTAGGAAAGAAGAATTCAAATAAAGACACATTTACATTACAACAATAGCCTAATCAATACAAACATAAAACATATATTTCTACCATATTGTAAAGGAAAAATATGTTTAAATTTATAACAACATAATTAACAACATCTTAAAAAACAATTTGGCTTTCAAAGAAATACTACTAATAGTGCAATTTCTAACTTTCATGAAGATATATAAATATTCAACCCTTCAAATCTACTTTAAAGATTATCTACGTGTCTAACCTATTTAAGAAAGTTACTTGTACATAACAACGAAGATGATAAGGGGTTTTTACCGTGCGATGGTGGTCGAAACTTGCTACAGCAACCGGGATCTAGGGGAGCTGAATCTAACACAACCAAATCTTATAGAACCTAGTACAGTTAATGACTAGAAGGTAGTGCTTACGCTCCTCATCAATATCACAACAATCTTAAATAAATTATTCACACGCCTTGACTATGTCGCATTATTTACAAAACAAATGTGGAATTATTTTTTTACTGTTTTACAAGTCTAAAGGTTCGTTATTATAAAGCACTTACCGCTGTCAAACTCCTCATTAGTGTTCATGGCGGCCATTTTTGTATTCGTAATGTCCTTGAAAGAAGCAAGGAACAATACCACTTCACGTTTTTCATTTTTAATTGGAACGATATCGAGCAGGCACCAAAAAGGAGAACCTGTAAATTATGCAAGAAATGAAGTAACCATATACATCGCAAAAACTATATAAGTACATAAACCACTCATAATAATAAAATAAAGGATTTTTCTCGTGATGTCTTGTTCTACGTTAAACATCTGAAAACGAACATTCTGGTGCTCAAGTCGTCTATAAGCCACCTTAGTAGTATAAAAAAATCATGTTTTTACAACAATTTTTAAACGCGACTATTTTATTATACTAATATCTTCTCTTTTTTGACGTGCGTCCGTGCAGAATGGGATGTCGCTATGCCAACTTAATGGCTGTCATATACTATATATTTATATCTATATTTATATATATTGCTATGGCAAATACTACTTTGTAATAATATCATATGATCTATATTTTAAATACATATTAATAATAATATTTTTTAGTTGACACTAATAAAAGATTTAAAGCGTTGTTTGACATAAGTCGTTAATGATTTTTATGTAGTTTCATAATGTACTAAAGACACAAGACTTACACTTTTTACTGTCGTTTAGTTTACATGTGTATTGATTTTTTGTTAATCATGGGTATAACTTTAATTTCACATGGTGTATTTAGTGGAAGTTTGTTCTCAAAAGCAACAATTCCAGAAAGTTTAAATACTATTACAGCGGCTGATTTAAAAAGAGAGTAAGCCGACAGGTTAAGAAATACCTTACCTCTACCTAAAATCCATGAGCGATGACTTCGGAATCGAACCAAGCACTTACGACTTATAAGAGGTTAAATAATTCGTCATGAAGACATTTTGAAATTAATATTGTGTTACTATAAAAAGTTACCATTTTTCTTATAGAATATTAACTCGAGTTTCAGCTCATGTTTCGAGTCAAGTGCGGCGTCTATTTCGTTGCGATGCTCCTCGCAAGTGTCGGATCCGTGTAAGAACTTGCAAGCGCATCCCTTTTGCATGATGTGCGCACGTGCCCAACCTGTCAGCTCACAGAAACCATCCGAACAATAGACGATTGGGTACGACGGCACTTGAGCATTTCCAAGGACAAAATTGCTATCTGCGGACAGAAATCGCCAGTAAACTAAAGACTATACAATTTTTACAATGCCTCTGTGGTAAAGATTAAAAAGGGAATATTCCGGATTTATACGCTTCATAGCTTCGCTGTCTCTTAACAGTACATATATTAAGGTGAAGTGTAATATAAAATGAATAAAATCTTTATATGTACAAATATTTTATAACTTGTCTAACAAACAACACCTTTACAACGAGCGTTTTATAATGTAATATTTCTGGTACTGCGACCTTATTTTAATTTGATAAAGAACAAATCTAATTTAAAAAACAGCACTTTGTTTGAGCGAGAACGTTAATTTTTATTTTCACAATGGCCATTGTTTGGTTGATTTATGATTTCCTGTATATCTGTAAATAATTCTATAGATTAATCTGCGAGTATATAATTGTAAATGATTAAATTTTAATGAATTCAATTTAATTAATCACAAAGTTAATATTTATCTTTCAGTTTCTCATTAACTGATGTTATTAAATTCCATTTCTGGTGTGAAAATATATTAAATATGTTAAGAAAATTATCAATAGTTAGTTAATTGATTTATAGCCTTATTTCATCAATCTCATGTACTCGAAAACTATAACTTCTTTTTTTAAATGTCATACTTTTTGCGTTCAGTTTTAAATCAACGAAAATTTTTATAGTTATTTTTTTTTGTTATTTTTTATGTTGTAAACCGGATATATATATTTAATATAAAAATAAAGAGTAAATTTTAAAATAAAAAATCACAATAATTTAGATACTAAATATTATATACTGCAATACTGAAAAAAATTATTGAGAGACCTTCTTGGCTTTTATAACGTAACTATTTATATAACTTTTACATTAAGATCTATTTATATAAATACATCACATCTTCGTCTGTTTCTATAAATATAATTTTCTAAACATCTAGTCAGGGTGCCATAAATTTAGTTTTTTATTTCGGCACATTTATTGTCGTTTCCTTGACTAAATTAATGACGGATATTGTTTGCGTAGCCTGCAGCTGATTTTACGTAAAACAATTGGGTATGGGCGTTTTATACGTCAGAGTATTTTTATCGAATATCTTTTAACAAAAATAACTTTCTGTAAGACTACTCGAGTTATTTATATTCAAAGAATGTTAAAAATTATTTATATATTTTTATGAACAGTTCAATTGCAATGGTTTATAAATTATTTATTATTCATAACATTGCGAAGATATTTAGGATAATGATATTTATACTGAGCGGACTATTTTATTTCATTTGTAACTGAAAAGTTGTTCAATGTAAAATAAATTCAAGTCATGAAATAATGAAGAATAATTATTAGAAGTAATAAGACTTTAGATAAAAATATAAATTTTTATATAAGACCAAATGATGATGAATGAAGAGAAAAAGATGAACACATGCTTAATGTATTGCGGAGTCGACTGTGAAGATTGTAATGCGAATGGTAACTAAAGTAACTCACGTGTGCCATCGAAACGAGTGGCGATGGTGTCGAGGAAGGTGTTCTGGGGCGCAAGTAGCCCCTTTCGCACCGGCATCACCCCGCGACGCGCCCTACGCGCTCACCACCTACCCCTGCAATGAATACGTACCCTGTACCGTCTGTGTTCACAAAATACTAAGCAAGTTATTTTTTAGATACTATTGTTATATTTCCTTTTATTCAACAACAGACAGACAATAATAATAGGTTGGAGAAAAAGAAATCCATTATTTTTATATGAACTTCAGGACTTTATTTAACATGCTTCGGATTGTCCGATTTGGATCAAATATGCACCGTTTTGTTCTATGATTTGTTGCCATTTTAAAGGTAACTTCATAATACCTCTCTCGTAGAAGTCCTGGTCTCTATTTTCAAAAAACTCTAGTAGCCGATTTTCACAATCTTCCCTAGATGCCAATTTTTTATCACTAAAGAAATTTTGTAATGCA
>DWLS01001354.1:0-22265 GCA_018246255.1 Pachliopta kotzebuea | reverse complement strand
CGGCGGTGAATCACTTACCATCAGGTGACCCGTCTTGCTCGTTTGCCTCTCAGATGTTATAAAAAAAAAAAAAAAATATCTATGCAGTGGGTGCCCTGTCGCTGACAGATCCGGGGCATCCCATTCATAACGGCTGATGGCTTTTGCGATAGGTTTAGTGGGTGGGGGTCGCCCAGGCCGAGTCCCACACACCCCTCCGGGCCCACCCAGGGCACCGGCGAAACGTCCATAAAAGGATTCCCCCGCGTTAAAAAAAAAAGAATATCTATGCATTAAATAGTTTTTCAAACAATACTTTAAAAATTTCCTAAATAGTATCGGATTGTACACATTTCCTATGATTTGTATACAATGACTGATTACATACATTTCCGGTAACATATACACAACACCACATTGTGCTCGTCGCCATGAGACAAAATGTTAAATGCTGTTACCCCAGTAATTTCTACATATACACGACACTTCAAACTAGAAAACAGTAATTATCGCATACTACTATTTAACAGCAGAACTAGATGCTGCAGTGATACCTTAATAGTCACAGGCAAAGTACCAGTTACATTTTCTTGTCCATGACTACATAGTATAAAAAGAACCAGATGCAAAAGCTGTACCTTGTCTCTAGATTTGGTGTCTGTGTTTTTGGAGCGTTCTCTTTCAAGATCAGTGTACAGTGTTGCCAGTTCAGCATTAAGTTCAGCCTGCACAGCAAGTAGGCGATCCACTTCTATTAACACCTCTGCTTTGTCCTTCACTAATAAATTAAAAGAGATTTTTTTTCATAAGTTATTTTAACAAGGTATATTGTTTTAATTGCTGGTTAGACTTTGAGAGATTTGATCTAATATTTTATTGTCTCCAAGGCACAAGGGCTAAGCACTTGCCTTATTATGTACATTGTCTGTAACCCTATAACATAATTTTATTAGAAAATAATAGAAAAGAGAAACATATTTACTTTCAGCACTTCCATATGTATTTTGCTACCAAACCAGGAACAAATCTGTAGGTCATAAATTTATTTAACATGCGACCCTCTAAAACCAAGTCCCCAGAACTGTTTCAGGTACAAAAAGTTGTATAGTTTAAGTAGTACCATAGACGTGTCAAAGCCAATTAACTATTCATTACATATATACAATATTATATAAAGCTTACTTTCTCCTTGTCCAAGAATATTACACAGCTTTTTATTTCTAGTTTTAACTGTATGAAGTTCCCTTTTTAAATTAACTACTTCCTCATTTAATGCAGCAATTTCTTGATTTTTCTTTTCTATAGCATCAGCAAATTGTACCCTTGTGAGAACTTCATCCGACATTGTTTGTTGATTTTTCATTCTTTCAATTATTTTCTCTTTAAGTAACTCATTTTTAGTTTCATCTTTTACCCTATCGAAAAATGCTGTGTCTTTGTCTACAGTTTTTTTTTCCTCTACAACCTCATTGGTTTTAATACCTATAAAGAAAATTACAAAGCAATGACCAAATCATACAATGTAACTTTAAAAATAATTAATAAAATGTACTCACTCTTAATATCTTCAACACCGTTAACCATATCGTTAAACTGATCTAAACTCATTACTGTTTTTTTCTTTAATTTTTTATTACTTGTACGATTAGATTCTGATTTCTTTTCTAAATCTGTTTCTTTCTTCTGTTGTTTATAAACATCTTTTTTTTCTTCAAAATCCAGTTTAGATAACATTATTGCCTGTAATTTATATTAATTAAGCCATTGTTTGGGAATTTAATAAAATATGCAATTCAGTCCAAATTTTTCAATAACTTTGATTTCAAAATAAAGTCATATATTAAAACACACATAATACAGTAACTAATTAAAAACACCTATTTTCATATTGGAATAAAATGGGAAACTCATGTTTATATTGAAAGTTGTAAATTAAACATATTTTTGTTTTATATATTGTTGTAACTTACTTGTTGTAATTCTGTCTCAAAATTACCGTCAACTAGTTCCTCATCTTTTTGCTTCCATTCTTCCCATTGATCGGATGAAGGACCATTCATCTTCTGCTTTTTCTTCTTATTTGCGCACTATAAAAAAAACTGTTTTAATGAAGAAATGAGTCCGTGTGATCTCTATTTATAATAAAAAATTTAACAACTTGAAGTAATTAAAGTCCACTGCTGAAAATTTGCCTCTGCAAGCATTATATCACATTAAAAAGAGTAGTTGCTGTGATTGACACATTTCGATCGGTAACAGTATTATCTTTATAAAAGACACAACACTTTTCTTAATTTTTCACTTAGACACTTTTTATCATAAGTTTAGGACAAAAACATTTTAACTCATTTTCTCCATAAAATTCACCTCTGATATAATTTTCATCAAATATGGATTCTCTAGAGGATAGATTAGCAAAAACTCAAATATTGTCTTAGAACATCTATGGCAATCCAAATGAATATAATTAAACAATAATTTGAGGGATAAAAAATCCCCATAAATTTCGCAATAACCCTGTTAATAAAAATATGGTATAATTATATTATAATCAGAGCCGTTCCAGTAAGTAATATATAAGTGTTAATAAACAATTTTCTTAGACATTAATAATAAAATCTAACATAATAGTAAAACAGAGCACCTGAGATTTGTTACCATTAGACTTGGTCTTTTTAGAAAAGTCGCATTTTTTTAAATTTTCTGCTTTGACCTTCTGCTTAGATTTTTGCGTGCAACTTGATGAAGGAAAATCATCATCTTCTATATTAAGGCCAGCAAAACGCGATTGAACAATTAAGGCAGCCATTTTCACTTGATATCTAAAAAAATAATAGAATATTATATCTTAATTATTTTGATATACAGAACTTGTTTATTATTGTCAATCCTGTTAGAAAATTTTACTACAATTCATATTCATTTACATGAAACTAAAAATTATTGACGAATAAAAATAGTATAAGTTTCTTAAACTATTTCATATGTACTTACTTTTAAATTTAACTTTATTTAAGGACGTTAATTAATTCTTGTTCACAAGAACAATGTGCACAATACAGGTAGTATTTTTTTAGCAAAACCTAAATTTTAAATTAAAACACCAACCAGAGACAAGATTACACCAAGAGTAATATTACAATGTTCTTTATAGGTAACAATGTTTATTGCCATTAAATAAAAACAAACTAAAATAGGAAATAAAAAAAAGCAATATTGTAGTAAATAAATTAGTCTCATTTCAGATATTAAAGACAGACATGAGAAAAACACATCACCAATACGCCGGCTCTTATAAAAAATTATATTTATAATTTTTTTATTAAAAAAAAACTAGTTTACGTATGCACTTAAACATTTACAAATTATTTAAACATTTTTTTATTTCGGACACTCTTTTTAATGATTATATATTTATATACATCGGAAAACTAGTTTCCTAATTATTTCAAGTATTTACGCAGATACTACATATTTAATACGACTAAAATTAATTGATTTCATTGAGTTTATTTTTCAACTCTTTGTATTACATTATTCCAATATTTAATACGACGAATTCAGAGTTAATGGTTTTTGTAAATAAGATTTTTTGTGTATATCTGCACGAAGTGACTGTTTGGACAAATCGGAAACTTAATATCAAAAAGTCATTAAAAAGTATACATTCATAACTGATAGAAGTAAAACAGACTTGGCTGTATAGTCTGTAGTTTATTACCTTTCCCAGAAAGGGATAAATTTTAAAAATCAAATTATACATTCACACAGTGCTGTCAAATTCATAAAAACATTTAGACCAGAACTATTTTGGCGCGCTTTATTAAATTGATGATCTCTATCAAGGTGTTATTAATTTCTTTGAAAAATGAAATTGTTATGTCAAGTAGAAGTTGTTAATAGAAATCACTCTAACATAAATATAAGATCAAGTGGGAAATACTTAAAATCAACATTAGCTTTAGGAAAAGAACCGAAACGGGACAAGGAATTTTTCCTTATGCATTTCTCTTCTATGAATAAAAGTGGTAATAAATATGAAACAAAGCGCATTAAGCAAGTGTTTGTTAAATGCCTAAATGAAGGAAAAGCTACTATAAGATTTGAAGAACCTCCTCATGATTTATGTATCAAAAGTGAAGTGATACAACTAAAATGTTTTTTAAGATTATTGAAGTCATGTATTATTGGAGAGACTAACAGTGTACAAATAAGCAACTTATCAAATATAAGTGTAACTTCCTTAGATAATACACCAACAAAACTGACAATTCATGACCGCAGTGACTTTCCAGTAAAAGGTTTTCCACGAACTTTAGAATATTTATACGTAACTGGCCTAAAACTTTGCAATTTTCGAAGAGATATCTTGCTATTAAAGCACTTGGTACTTCTTGATTTAAGTAATAATGAAATTGAAATATTACCACCTGAATTAGGTAAGTGCATAGTTCAATTTGTATTTAAAACAAGTAAATCATACATCTTATTAGTAAATTTTTGACAGGAAGGATGACGAATTTACGCGAATTATACCTTTCCAACAATAATTTAGGAAACAGTGGTAAATATGATTGGAGGTGGTTATTAGGTCCGCAGGTTAGTTAACTTTTACCTTTAATTATATTTAACATAAGATCAACAGGTTTATTATTAATTTTTAATAATGGAAGAGCTAATGATTGGCCTCAGAAATAAAATAATCATAATTAATAAACAGATCTCTTGTTAAAGTTTAGTAATACTAGCCCTGGGTTTGACATATCTATAAAAGCTGAAATGGTCAAGAGTACCACACAACAGTAGGATATAGTAATACTACAAGGCCAGTATTATACCAAGTGTAAACTCAACTTTCTTTACTTTTTTCCTTTGGAATTTATGCTACAATATTAATTTAAAACCTTATGATTAAAAGCCAACATTTTTCACAAAAGTTTATATATAAACCAATAATAAAATATTTTTTAATAAAGCATGCCACTAATTAATTTCTGCAATATTTTTTTAGATAAGCAAAAACCTGAAATTATTAGACATAAGTGAAAATAAGATAAAATATTTGCCAAAAGAGATATGGAAATTACAAAATTTAGTTACATTGAAAATTAAAAATAATAAAATAGAAAAGATGCCTGCAACTATTGGTCGCATCCAAACACTGAGGTATTTATAAATGTAGCATTGTAATATAAATGTTCAAACATAATCATTTAAAAATATTTTAAATATATTTGTGGGTAATGTTTCAGGTATTTAGATCTATCACTGAACAAGTTGAGAAAGTTGCCATGTAGTTTATTACAGTGTCATTTGGAACACATTGATCTTTCTTGTAATAATTTTAATTGTGAACCTGATCTAGGATCATTGCAAAGCAAAGAAAGAGCTTGGGGACTCTACATCAACAGCTTAGTACATATAGCTTGCAAAGTGGTTTTGAAACATAAACTTTATTATGCACCTCATATTATCCCACGGACTTTGGTAGAGCTTCTCGATAACTCTAATATGTGTGTTTGTGGAAATCCTGTTGTGAATGATGAGTTTTACATAATCAGGAAATTAGAGCTAAAAGATTACTTCAGGGTTGTTGTGTCAGACTATAATTCATACAGCTATATTGGAATTGAATGTTTCTTTTGTTCATCAAAATGTTTTATGGAATAATGAAAAAATTTTAATTATCAATAAAGTTATAATTCATCAAACAGTTATTGGAAACTTTATAATTGTTATCTTTAGATGCAAAACGAATTATGAAAAAATATTTTTTTTTTAGGCAGAGGATTTCAAAAGGTAAATGCTTAAGAATGTATACAAAAAGGCATTTTAATATGTACATTCTTTTATTAACAATTTAAAAAATTCGGTATATATTTAATTAAGAACTTCAATTTTCCAATTTATCTCTTTTATGTTTGGAGCTATTCTTACTTGAGGTTCTGAAATGAAAAATATAACTTAAGTTACTTAAAATATTTATATGCTACATATAATTTGTAGAATTGGCGGTTTGTTACTAGCCATACTTACGCAATTGTGATTTTTTTTTATTCTTTTAACAATAGGCTATTTGACAAATTTATAATTTCTATCTTGAATTACTTGGTTGCAGTTAAGAAGTTCACCGGAAGTATTTTTCTTTAAATACGTATTTCGTAAGAAACACTCTTTATTCAGCAATATGGTGCCGCACTTTGTAAGTGACGTCACAAGCGTGTAAACGATTCACCGTTCCACAGTGGTGTTTGGTTTATGTGTAATTTGTTGTTGTTTATCTAATAAAATGGTTTACAAGTGGTATGCTGTACCAGGTTGTACAAATACATCAATAAAAACTCCCGAAAAACGGTTTATAAGTTTGTCGAAAAATCGAAAAATTCGTGAAAAGAAAACAAAAAATACCACAAATCGCTCCAAATATCGTTAAAAAAGTTAAAACGCCCGAGAACACAACAACTACAAGTTTACGCGTGTATGACGTCATCATGACATTACCCAATCGGGATCGTTTCCCAACATGTGGCGCAAGAAACCAAAGGCCAAACATATTTTTCTGTTTTTGGATATATTCTTTGTTATTATATTTCTTAATACTCATGTAAATCACATAGAGAACCCTCATTTTATACATTTAAAGTAAAATAATCACAGAAAATTTCATACTGTCAAATAACATATTGGTATGTGATAGCAAGTTTTTAAAACTTTACTTAATAAGGATAATATTTAAAATGAAATTTACCAAGAAAAGATAAGCTATCTGGTATGATATTTGATCCTTCGGGTACATTTTCAGCATCTACAGCTGCTTTAGTTGCTTGTAAAACAAGATCATTGGTCCAAATTTGTTTTAAACTGTCTTTCATCTCAATCAGCAATTTCTCCAGATTATTCTAAACAAAAACATGAAGAGAAATTATTATAATGCAAACTAAATTATTGTAGTTGAATCAAGAACAAATACCTGTAATAAATAAGCTATTTTTCCTTTATTGAATAAGTTTAACATAATATTCATATCCTTGACTTGTAACCTTAAGTTAAATGATGTTGTAACCAGACTATGCAGGGCCATTATGAGGGCTACATCTTCATATTGAGATCCTTCCTTTAAAGATGCTACTTTTCTTTGATGTTTCCTTCTGTTTTTACTTGAACGATATGATCTCCTGTAAAAAGTTATAGTGTTTATTAGAATTACACAACTGCCTCAATTCTTTATTACACATATTTATAAACTACTTTTACTAATCCACCAATCTGCCCATAGTCAACATAGTGAGTACATAGTTGTGACTCTTTATTATTAGTTTTTTTTTTACGTACAACAAAAAATTTATGAGGGCATTAACAAAGCATAATTCTTAAAACAACACACCACATAAGATATACATGAAGAGTATATTGAAAAATGATTATTTTGTGATTCAGAATAGTTTTGTCTGTCAGTAATTTGAAAGAAAACTGGGTGCCTTTTGTATTACAAGAAAGTAATCACTTGATAAGTAAAATATCTGCCTATAATAATTTGGCACTAGTTGATATGCATTGCATCAGATTGAGCTCATGATGAGATTTTCAGTGTTATACTTATCCATGATACCAGTTACAACAAACTTCAAACTCAAAAACAGTAATGTGTCAATACTGTTTAGTGTATAGTAGATAAAAATTATAGTATATATACTATAATAAATATATATTACAGAAATAAGAAATGTGGTGGTACATATCTAAATAGTCTTCAGTTCTGTGGAAATAACGCATTTTTTATGTAAGTAGCATTGAGCTTTTAAAATGTTCACATACCCAGAGCCAGACGAAGCTATAGTGGATCCAGTATCAGAATATAAATCATCATCTTTATTTGTATTAAACTCATCATAATTGTCGGCTTTATGTTTCAATTTGTTTTCCCTCACCTCAAATAAACGTTTCTTGTACTTTAAAAAATTGTTATGGTTTGTTTCAATCAAATTTTGAAAATTCTGATATTCACCCAGTAATGCAGGAAGAACTTCTTTATCTGGAAATTTTTTGTGGAATAAGAAGTTATTGAATATTAGAAAAAAAAAACGGAATCGGGAGGTAACTAACCTTTTAAGTCTAATTTGCTGTATTTGGAACACAATCTTAAAGCTGTTTTAAACTGGCCATTTTCTATAGCATAGCAAATTGTTTCTTTGATATTTTGTAAATATTGCTCTAATATTATCAATGCTTCTTTATGACGTTTCTCATCTTTTAATGCTGTTACAAGGTACCTAATAACGAAAAGATTTTCATACATATACTTTAAATAAACTTGCAGTTAAGCAATGTTCATATTGGTCTCTGTTGCCAGATACTGTCAGAGATTGTGTCAAAAATATACAAAAACTTATATATTGTGGTCTAATGTACTCTAGAGTTGGTAATATTTATGTGGTTAGATACAACATAACTTTTTATTAAACTGTTAATTTGTATTGTACAACATGGTTACCATCTTTAATTGTATTTATTAAATATAACATCTTATGCCCCAAGGCGTTGATCACTATGTGGTGTATAATAAATCAGCTGAATTAGTGCCACATTGGTGACTTATAATTAGGCGAACCATACAATTTATCTCATAAACTCTAATCAAATAAAAAAATCATACCAACAAAGACCTTCTTGCTCTTCCTTATCAAGATGCTCTGCAGCACTTAAAGCCAATTCCCATTCCAGAGCTTCTTTATAACAATTAACAGCTTTGAAATAATTAGCTGATTTTTCATATACTAAACCAGCTTCTATAAATTTTTTCTTTAATTTCAAGTAAAGTCCAAAGTCATCAGATATTTCCTTATAAATATCTTCATCACTTTTAAACAGTGCTAATGCTTCTTTGTAAAGGCTATGATATTTAACAAAAGTTTTTAGTTCTTCATATTTTGTAACACCGCAATTGGTGAGATATTTGATTGCTTTATCAAATCTTTTCAGGTGCTTGTTTATTGTAAACCTTTTATAATTCTCATCCATGCCATTTAATTCATTTAACATAGGTAAATATTCTTTAGGATCTTTTTGAGATTTATTTGCAATAAGTAATACTAAATCAAAATCATACATCCCAAGAGCCACATTAAAAAGTTCATCAACATTGACCATGTATAATAAAAACTTTATTGCTTCATCAGATCCTATATTAAGTTTATTTTCCTTTTCCGCAACTTTTAATTGTTTAATAATTGATAAT
The DNA here is from genome assembly GCA_018246255.1 of Pachliopta kotzebuea. Taxonomy (NCBI): domain Eukaryota; kingdom Metazoa; phylum Arthropoda; class Insecta; order Lepidoptera; family Papilionidae; genus Pachliopta; species Pachliopta kotzebuea. Next base: position 13,051 of record DWLS01001354.1, on the reverse strand, counting down.
GCATCTTCTAAGTCTTCAATTGTATTTTTTTTAATGAAGGTCATTAATAATGGTAGTATTTTATCACTCTTATCCATTCTTTTATTTAAATGTTTCTGTAAAACATCACAAATCTCTACTACTTTCATAGAGCTTTTTTCATTAAAACCATCTTTCGTATAGCTACTACTGTACATTGTTTTTGTTACATCAGAATTTTCTAATTCTGACAAAAATAGACACAGCCATGAAGTGTTCTTTATAGAATCTACAAATTTCTCTATATTATTTATGAACAATTTGCGATTATGATCATATATTAAATTGAGATTGATCCTTTGTTTTCTCATTAAATCAAAAGCTTTCTCATAATCAAGTAAATCCAGTTTATCACCAATTATCTTCAGAGATAAGGGACGAGGTTGGATGTTTTCTAAGTTTCCTCGAGGCATTTGGAAAATAGTATTGATAGCTTGTGGCACAGCTATTATTAATTTAGCTCCTCTCTCAATTTTTCTTTTGTAAATGTTAGGTGAATCAGATTTCTGATATTTAGCAATAGCCTCTAAACCAAGTTCACTCAATTCTACACATAACAGCATATGTTGTAAAGTTGTTATAAGAAGAAAACTTGTATGTACAAAGTATGAGCTAACATTGTTTATTACCATTAAATCATTTAAATAGAGATTTCCTTTGAGGGAGAGGCCCAAAAAATGCAAGTTATTTTTTAATAATACAGCATCAAATTGTAGGCATGGCACCTTAAAAGATATTCCTTGGGATGTAACATTACCTTTAGTATTATATTGCACTATGTCCCCCGAAATTAATTGCACTAATAACAAGGTGTGGTCATTTGGATGATTATAAAATTTCATAACTCCGCAGGATAATGGTACTGTATGACTTATAGAAAGTTCATTATCAGATATGTCAAATTCTACTATATAGTACTCATTAAGTTCATCAACCTTTGTAGCAACCACTGTATTATGATTGAACCAATACCAATTATAATATTGAAACGGAAAATTGTCTTTATCTTTATTCAGTGATTTAGTAAGTTTATATTGTAATGGAAATTTTTGGGTTTGCTCAAAAAACATTAACTTGTGTTCAGTATTCACAAAAAATGTGTTAGAATTACAGCCAGGTTTAATTTTTAGGAAAGGTGCAAAATTAACTGAGTGGATATTGCAATCTAATTGTATTTCCAGACCTGCCATTGGCGGAGGAATGATAGTCTGCCGAAAGCCTGTTAAACACAGTTTTGATCTATCAATAACAGCAACCACAGCATCATCTTCACTGTCTTTTCCTTTACTGTGGCTAACTATCCATATCCAAGAATAAACATAATGTTTGCCGTTTTGTAAGACTACATGTAACTTTTTATTGTTAACAACTTCAAAATCACTATCCCAAAAGATTTGGTTAATTTTTTCTCCTTTATGAAATTTTAAAATCTGCTTCTGATACCAATGATAGTTACTGGTTGTGAACAAAAGTAATATTTGTGTATTATCTTCTGAACAATTACATCTTAACAATAATATTTCTGAATCTGGGCTCCACAACAGATCTTCTACAGAAATGTTAAAATTTACTGGTATATCAAATTCACCATGTTTTAATCCATTTTTTTCGAAAAAAGCCACAACATATTTATCTTTCAGCTTTTGAGTGGTTGCAATAAGGTTTCCTAATGGACGCCAAGTTAAATTTGATTCTAGACCTGGTTGCTTTTCACTCGTGAACTGTAGGTTACCTTCTCTATCAAATACTTTGAATTTTCTTATACCTTCCATTAAAAAACCAACTGCAAATAAATTCCCATCTCCTCTCCAAGTTATTTTAACTCTTGAATCTGAAGTTTCATATTCATCTAAAATTAAATTAATTGTTCTATTTAATTACTTGGAACAATTTGAAAAAGTAGGAATAATTACTTTATTATATTACTATTACTACCAATGTGTACATTTTAATATAATTATAAAATTAAAAAATTATTAAATATTCTAACATACACAACCATTAGTAATTACTTTAGGCTGGTAAATTTGCTATGTAAAATCTGTTAAGATCATACATCATTTTTAATTTAAAAGTACCATTAGCCATACCAATATCTGCCTTTTGTTTAGCAGCCTGTTTTCCAACTGATCCATGAAATTGTGTTTCTTTTTTACCCCAACCAACAGTTATGAATTGGTGCTTGCCGAATTCATCATTTAACAATTCTACTTCAGATATTGGATCATATGTGCATGACATTGTTATCATTCTAAAATCTTTAGTAACCAAAACAAGTAAATCTTGATCTGGACTCCATTCTATTGCCTGTAACCAAACATAGTCATGAATAAGAAAAAAATTGGCTGTAGAGTGCATAATGCTAACTAGTTTGTTAAAGAAATTGTATGAATTGTCCACAACTCCAAAATTCTACAAATTTTAGGTTTATAAAATATTCAGTATTTATTAATCACTTGGAGGAATAGATATGAATGGAGGTCATCAATTTCTATAAAAATCACAACGATTGCTAAAATAAATTGAATTGAATTAATACAGTGTATCATTAAAATAAGTATGCAGCTATTCAATTCTGACATTTTGTTAAAATTAAATCTAAAAATTTATTTAAACCAAAAAATTATTTCAAATTTGTTAGTTCAAATGTAGGTTACTACATTAATAAACTAAATTAACATTATTTTAGTCTTTATTTAAACAATAATGTCCATCCATTCATCAACAATTTTCTACCTCGGGAACTACAAGGGGTAGGGGGCTGAAATTTGGCATACAGACAGATAAGATCAGACCCGTTGGAATTTTGATGGTATGTGGTCGGGTTCCCGAGTTATGAGTGCCCGAAGTTTCAGAATTTTGTATGGGCCTCTTGTATTTGTTTTAATTTGTAAACAGTAAATAAAAATAAAAAGAATAAAATTAACAAAAGAACAAAAGTTAAAATGCAGTGTGAAAGATTTTTACCTAAAAAAATGGACATTTTTCAACTCAGTAATTGGATGGGTATCCTTTGTTTTTTATAACTCGTTGAAGTCATAAATATGTTGAACCAACCAAATGCTTTGCCCCAGAGCTCTAGGATTTTTCTACTATTCTTCAATAAAAATATTTTTTGACTCAGTTCTTCCTTTTATGTCCAGATTTCATATTTGGCGGACAAAATGAACACAGGAATATTCTATTGGATCAAGATCAGATGACTGAGTTTTAAGTTGTTTTGTATGATTCAATAGCTATTCTTTGTTGATAAGAGCAATTTGTTTTAAATCATTATCGGGCTGATATACAATTTTAGATTATTGGACTGGTATAGATTGGTACTGGTATTGTTACTGTTACTGCATACTTACTTTTTGTGATCACAAAATTTACATTTTCTCTTAAAACTTTAAAAAGAAATAACGGGATCATACTTATTAATTGAAATATTTGTTTTTGTTATCTACATGGTTTCAAATTAAAGTTGGATAAAAGAAATAGATATATTAAGAAAAGAAAATACATAAAATTATGATCCTGTCGCAAATTATGAAGTGCATACTTATTTTAATGATACACTGTACGTTATACTTACTAGCAAACCATTTTCAAAAACTCCCACTAAATCACAATTGGTGCCAGTTTCGTCTATTGTCACCAATTCGCCATTTGACAATGCAACACACAGCTGGTTTGATAAAGAGACATATGTTATATTAATTGGGATATTTTCGGAGTTGATAATCTCATAAATATCTTTAGTCCAGTTAACAGCACCAAATTCATCAATGTTTAAAACTTGTAGGTTATGTGTAACTACATACAATTTCACTTTGTCTGAATCATAATTGTAACACATGTGAAACGGTTCATTTGAATTAATTTTGATGTCCCTCACTGTTACCTTCCAAACATCTAAATTCTTCATTGTTTTATCTCTAACCAATGCATTAATATAAACGTCGGCCAATGTTATGTTTTTGACATGTAATGTTTAGAGATGTGCGGTTAAAGGTGTTTAATGATTAAGGTGTTAAAATTTATATTTTATTTCTGAGTACGTCAACATATTCGATGTAACAAACTATTAAAAACTAATTTTTAAATAAGATTTATTTCGTTATAATTTTCTGTAATTTATGAAACGTAAAACCCAATATTAATTAATCGAGAACTCAATTGTTCCAAAAAAAATTCAACAATAATATTTTACTTCCTGATGAAATAAAAATAGGTATGTTTTTTAAATGTATAACATACTATTTATATTATTACTCTTGTTTTCAACAAATATATTTTTATTTTCTGTCTTATAATCCTTAAAATTAATATAATTGATACTGTTCTGCCAACCAAACCTGCTACACATTTCATCAATTTAGTATTACTATCATACATTACTACTACATCTTTACTGTTGGTCTGTTCTCATGGAAAGCAGCACTTTGATTCAATCAAGTCACTTTGTTATTAGTGTTTTTATCTAATTGTAATTAAATTAAATATCTATTTATAACTATGATTTGTATGATTAAGAATTTGTTGATTTAGTAACTACAATGTTATTTCTTCTGTAATAATTTTATACCTCGCGATCTTTAAACGAATACATAATTTTTTTTGAACCGCGAACAGGCAATATTTTTCGATTTGATAGGTTTGGTTTATCTATATGGATATTGTACGAAGACTGAAGGAAAGAAATAAATTGAAATAATACGGTATCATCTACATAAATGTTTATATCATGAATATATATTTTTTCTACACTTTTGGATAATATGTAGTTTCAAACTTCTTTCTGCATCTTGGGTATGGCCGCAAAGTCTTGGGAATATAAGGAGGTAAATGTTCATCTAATCGCCTCTTATATGGATTAGTACCACGTTCAAAGAACCGTCTTTTTGCTTCGAAGAATCTTGTGTTATGTTCAATTTTATAAATTTTCTCCCAAAGGTATATTTCAGGCAACAAATAATGCTTAGGCCTATTAGAAACTATATGCTTATATGTAGATTCTAGCCAAGTTCTTTTACTATCATCTTCAATATCAGCAACGATCTGTTCATCTTTACCTAAGTAAGGTTTCATTTCATGTTTACGCTCTTCTGGAGTGTTCAAATAGAATTGAACTAACATTTTTAAAACATTTTCATTTAACCCTTTAACTTGACTGTTTTCTATAGTATCATATAATTTAAGAGGTAATGTACCAAAGCATATATTGTGTTTTGGATTTTCATTCATTTGTTCATTATGCATGGCAATTGTATTCATTTGATAAATATAAAATGACCATAATTTTCCATTTGTTATTATAGTTTGAGTTACTAATGGATAAGTTATATCATTGAATGTTGTAAATCCTTGATAATTTGCTTGAGCAAGGAGCCAGCCATAACTGGCCTTTACGCCTTGACAATGTAATGCTTCTACCATATCTTCTTCTCCATATGAACTGTTTCTTGTCAATACATGGTCACGGCCATGATAAGATAATAAACCAAACTCATCAGAGTCACCAGGCCAGAAACCTGAAATTTTTTATTAAATTTTGATAATTTTCTTTGCATGTTTAAATTATAAATATAAAAATTTATTTATCATTAGTACAATATTCATAGTGGTTTGTTCTGTAATAATATAAAGAATAGCACACTTATATTCCCATAGCAGATATGTAGGGCCTTCTTTCACAAGAGCTAAGGCCATTCATGAACCACATTAGCCAAGAGTAGGTTTCTTTATAAAGCTTAGCTCAGTAGAGATTGAAGTTGTGTTACCTAGAGCATGAATGACCACACAGACATGTATGACTTATATATATCCTTACTTTGCTATTACTTTTTGTATGATGCTTGGTTATTTTAAAAGTATCATATATTTTAATACCTGGAATATTAGTCCCATGTCTAAATTGTGTAGTATAACCAACACTTTCAGGAACAAAGGAAAAATGTTGCACTTTAAATTCAGGATTTGTAGCATTTTCATAAGGCAGAATGGGTTTTAATGGCAAATTACATCTAATACTCAGATGAGGATTTCCTGTAAATTTAAAGTAAAGGTAAGTTTTCACCTTAATCTATGGAATTAAACAAAAAAAGAAAATACCAGATGAAATGTCATAATTTAAAAATTGTACATTCTTAAGCTTAATCCAGTTTACTAAATAATAATAATAACCACAATATAAAAGTAGTTCTATCAAGTATAATATACTTCCCCATCCCATGTTTGAAACGAATTTTAAGAGCAAGATGAAATACAATTATGTTCTTTTTAGCTTAGTTTACAATAGAGCATTACATTTTATTTATAATAAATTTTTCTTACCAATATATTGCACTGGTCTATCAATAGGTTCATAAAGCCTACTTTTTAGCCATTTATATTGTTTTCTCCATTTAATAACATTACTAGGCACATCAACACCTCCAACAAACCAAAATGCCTCATGCCGTGGTTCATAATCCGTCTGTAAAAAAATAAAAGATTAAGATTTTATAATTATTACCAATATGTAGAACTAGAAAAAAGAGAAAATAATCATTTTTTACAAAAGGATAATAATACATATTTACTATTATAATAATAAATATTTACAAAATGTTTCAAAACCTAAATCATTAGTCAAGGAATGGTAAGAAAAGTTTTAGAACAATAATTTAGGTCAGATTTTGGAGTAAAAGGTATATATTATATTTAATAAAAATAATTATCATTACTTGTGCTGCTAAAATGTGTGGTAATCTTTCTGCCAGTTTATTGCAAATTATTCTATTGATCTGCTGCACTACATTTTTGGTAAATTCATTTTCTTTAACTTGTTCTGGAGTTTTTTCTTCTTGATTATTGTAAACACGCCTAAAAATTCATCAGGATTTATTTTTAAATTACATAAACATCTATTCATCCCTTCAAAATACACAAGATCTCTGCACTTTGAGGAATTTAAACATTTATATTTAATATAAAGACAGAAAATATGGATTTTTCTCATTAAGTCAGTCATAGACTTAATATGATAAGCCTTGTAAATTCAATAAGTACACCAGATACAACTCCAGGCTACACAGCTTTAATGCCATATTAGTAAACTTTAATAATTTATTAATTAAACTAGTAACATATTTTAAAAAATAATTTGGTAAAAAATTTTTAAATTTTGTTAATGAGATAAAGTGATAGATAATATTTTTAAGTATAAACTCACTTAACACTTTCTGATTCAAGTATAATTATATCTTCAATAAGTGATTTTATTTCCTGTACAACTTCTTCTGCAAGAGACTCTGTTTTAGTGTAAACATCAGGAAAAATATTTATCGGTTTAAATTGAGTTCTGGTGTAACATTTCACTAAAGGTAAGGCGTTATATGGTATTTTATTTTCGTTTAACATAACACATTTCCACCCGTAGTAACGGGGCATATTTAACCCTATTTGTTTTTCTTCAATGGTGTTCAATTTTTTTATATTTTCATAAACAGATTGCCTTTCTCGTAGTTTTCTTCCTTGAAGAGACAAATCCATTATTGGTGGATACTCGGGCTTGTCTGTATATTCATTTGCAGGAAGTATAGCTTGAGAATATCTTCTTTTTATCCATAATTTAAATCTCGGGACATGTTTGTTCAATTTTGTTAAATGCATTTTAAAATTACGAGTCTGTTTTTAAACTCTTTATAGAAATATCTGCATGACTTTAAATTGGTTTAAGGTTAGCATAATAGTGTCCAATACGTTTAATTTCTAGGCAAAGGCAAAAGCGTGACAATTAGTTACAATGATCCAATGTCTTTTAATAATTTAAATTTTGACAGCAAAATGTAAGTTTTTTAATTATATCTGTGAAAAAAATGTTTATATGATTATTTTAATACTAAGAGACTGAGTTTGCAACAATTAACTTCTATAGTATGGACATGTTTGCCTTATACGCATGGGGCACAATACCTTCCGAGTATTAAGTAAAAATGTTGTTTATAAATATATAAATAAATGCCTTTTTTTATTAATTTTTTTTTTTGGTAACTTGAAATTTTTTTATCAAAATCGATTTCTTGACATCGATTTGAACATCCCTAGCTAGCTGATGCAAGACTTGAAGAACAAGCAAGACTACAATTTTGATTTCACCACCTGCCAAAATATTATAACCAAGTTTTTTGTAAAAAGTTGATTGGAATTAACGAAGAAATGGATGACGACATGATTTTCGATCCATCTTTAAAGAAAAAAAAGAAAAAGAAGACTGGTTTTGATATGGATGCAGCATTAGCAAGTGAACAAGGTGAGAGCACATCTGTAGAAGCGCCTGTCGAGTCCGGTGACGTCGACGTACCCGAGGACGACAATCTTGATTTAGACAATTTCGGTAAGAAAAAGAAGAAAAAAAAGAAAACGTTTTTTAATTTAGAGGAATTAGAAAGCGCGTTGCCTGAAACGGCTGAAGAAAAACCACCAGCGGAGGAGCCACAGTTGCAAGAGGAAGATCTTGTGGATGATTTAGATCTTGAAATAGACTTTTCAAAAACAAAAAAGAAGAGAAGGAAGAAAAACTTAGATGAACTTGTTGCCGAAGAAGAAAATAATGAAAATCAAGAAAATGCCGAAGACTTACATGGAGATTGGGTTAGCACTGATCGTGACTATACCTATGATGAGCTTCTAGAACGAGTTTTTGACATTATGCGTGAGAAAAATCCAGGCATGGTCTCAGGCAAAAAACAAAAATTTATTATGAGACCCCCGCAAGTTGTCAGAATTGGAACAAAAAAAACATCATTTGCAAACTTTACAGAAATTTGCAAGACACTTCATCGACAGCCAAAACATTTACTAGATTTCTTACTTGCTGAATTGGGTACTAGTGGTTCTGTTGATGGTAACAGTCAGCTAATTATTAAAGGTCGTTTTCAGCAGAAACAGATAGAGAATGTTTTGCGACGATATATTAAAGAATATGTTACATGTCATACATGTCGTTCACCAGACACTATACTGCAGAAGGACACAAGGTTATTCTTCCTTCAATGTGAGACATGTGGCTCACGCTGTTCTGTCGCAAGTATTAAGTCAGGTTTCCAGGCTGTCACTGGAAAGAGAGCTGCAATTCGTGCTAAAATTGCATAGAATGAAATTATTTACAATTTTTATATTTCCTTATGGTATGTAAACATGATTTCAAGATTATTATTGTAAAAAAAACACTTTAGTTTGTTACTCAGTGATGTATCATTTTATTTTGAAGAATTTGATTAATACTTACTAATAGCATAAAAGTATGAACAATTTTTTTGTAAACAGATTTCCCCTGAAATGTATATGTACCAATCTCAATATCTCTTTTCTGTATAATTAATATCACATCTGTATTCTTGAATACACATTGTTTTATAGTAAGTTGTTTTATTTTTATTACTTGCCAAGAATTAGTGAAAGTCCAAGAATTTTTTTAATTGATCTTAATTATATATTTATAAACATTGTAAAATAGTTATTGTTTTCTTAAGTATGGTATTTGTAAACAAAATTATATATGGCTTCTATTACATGATTTTCAGCTTTTATCAACCTTGACTAGTGGGAAATTAAAGCTTAAAGTGGAAACCATCATTCATTTTTTAATAGCTTTTCTTCTTAATGTGGCTCTATTATTGAAGGACAGCTATCAAGTTTTTCATAAATTAATTAAGAATATAGAAAAAAATAATTAATGAAAATCCAAAAACTTCAATTTTCATTAATCAATAATCTATAATGTATTTCCTTTTCAAAAATATTTTTATTAGTAAATATTTTAAATTAAAAATACAAAAAACATTGATATTAAATATATCCTTTGACCCATGCATTATTATTAGATTTGAAACAATTATTTAAATGACAGCGGTTACTGAGTAATTATATTATTATGTATAAGTATTTGTGAGTGTAAATATTTTTATTTAATAGGTTTATTCTTTATGCTATATAGTTTTCAATCCTGGGGTCTGAAGTGGCTTCTGTTGTTTTTTGATATTAATCCAGAACAGATAGATTTTAGTACTGAACTTCATGTGCTTAAGGTAAAGATAGTTTTAGTTAGGAAAAAACAATTTTACTACAGAACATTTATCAACAACTGTTATGTGATTTTATTCCTTTTTTAGTGAATGTTGCATTTCAGGAATATGAAAAAAACATTTTAACATAATAAAAATTTTAATAGTAACACTTTTGTATAACTTTCATATATTTAGTCCATAGGTACTCTTTGTGGTATAAAATCTTTGTTTACAGCTTCACTGAGACTCTGGGAATACAGATCTAAACGTTGTGTCATACAAAATCCCCATTTATCTTTAATTTGACGACACATATTAAGGTCAAGTTGTGCTATTAGTAAACCATCCTTGATTCTAGATAAGGCTGGAGTTTTTGAACCATCTGGTGCTGTAACATAACTGGAACCATAAAAGTGTCCAAATTCTTTATGGGCTGGTTTACCATCCCCGGATGTAAACTCATTAGGAAACTTCTCTGTTCCAACTCTGTTTATAGCGCATGTGAAATAGCTGTTGGCTATTGCAGCATTACGAGCTTCTACACCCCACAGGTGTTCACTAAGCCCTGCAACTGTAGCTGACGGGTTGAAAACTATTTCAGCTCCATTAATTCCAAACATTAACCAATTAAGAGGATGATGACGCCCATAACAAATATTTATGGCTATTCTGCCATAGGTAGTTGTAAAAACGGGATGTCCAGTGTTACCCTCAAAGTAATAAGTTGATTCATTGAAATCTCCTACACGAGGTATATGATTTTTCCTGTGTTTCCCTATAACTTTACCCTGTTCATTTATCACCACAGCAGTATTCCAAATCGTATCATTATGAATTTCATCTCTTTCTAATATTGGCGAAATAATTATCATTCCATACTTGCTAGCAAATTCTTTAAGGAATAAGGTACTAGGCCCATCATCAACAGATTCAGCAAATTCACACCAGGGTTGCTTTTCCCGAGTGCAAAAAGCAAAGGGCATACACCAAGCTTCTTGTAAACAAAGAATGTTAACACCTTCATCAGCTGCAGATTCTATTATCTTACCAATCTTTTTAAATATTGCAGATCTCTGTTCAAATATCGGGTTATCAGTTGGAACGGCAATAGAATGTTGAATAAGCCCTACTTTAACTACACGAGGTTTTCTCATTTGTTCTTTGCATGCAGGAAAATCATAAGCTGCAATTTCAAAATTATTTTCATCGCCAATTTGCAGATTTTTTTGCTTAATTTCTAAGGCGAAATTATCTGTTCTTCCGTAATATATTCTGTTAAATTCTCGTAGATCAGTTTGCGAGAGATTACTTTTTATAAGTTGTTCTAAACCGTAGAATTCACTAGGTTTCTCCATTATCTCGATGAAGTTATTCAATGTTATTTATAACGAAAACAGAACCTTCTATAATGATAAGAATTATGATAAAGAAATATTGGTGTTACCTGTAAAATTATATATATATGTTAAGAGAATTATTATCTCGCATTTATTATTAAAAGAAAACACGTAATCTTATTATTTAATGATAGTTATTAAAAGTACTGAATAAATTTTGTAATGCTCAAATCTATTTGACAGTTTGAGTAATTAAATTAACGTCTGAACATTCATAAAAATTATCAAAACCTTTATTACTTATTTCCACATATTTGAACATAAACCATTATATTCATGCATCTTTTATTGTATTATTAGAATTAATTTTTTTAGAAAACTTCGATTGAATGATAATCAAAATATTTTAGTAATGTGGAAGTTTCATTAGTTTGTCATGGCTAAAACACTTTTATTCAAGCCATGTTAACAAGAAAAAGACGGTTTGTCAATATCGATAGTAAATAGTTTTATGTTACTTAATTTAATGAAGCATTACTTGTTTTAAGTTCTAATTTGTATAGGTTTTAGTAGTTGCTATATAGCAGTATTTCATTTTCGCATCAAAATGATGAACGTGTTACCAGCTCAACCAACAGGAATCCAAAGTACAGCAGGAGCTGTACCAATACGAAATGAAAAAGGTTTGTACACCAATCCAACGTTGTAACTAAAAGTAATTTATAAATTAAATAAAAAGATATTAAATTTCGGCATCATATACATACCGTTGGATTTTTTTTTTGGTATTAATGTAGGTTTGACATGAAAGCTTTAGGTTTTTGCAACATTTACGCTTAAGACTAAATATGTTTGTTTTCAGGTGAAATATCTATGCAAAAGGTGAAAGTACAAAGATACATATCAGGGAAAAAGCCTGAATATGCACAAGGTGTTTATTCATCTGAAGAATCTGATGGAGAGGATTTTATTGAACAACAAAAGCCTGAACGTAAACAGATTCCACTACAAGTTGGTAGTAGAAATGAAGAACAAAGTGATTCAGAAAAAGAAGTGAGTAAAAGTATTATAGTTTTAAATGTTTCTCTTTTGTTTTTTTAAATAAAACTAGGTCTTACAGATTTTTTAATTTCTATTTAACATTGCTTAGACCAGTTTAGTTGCTATAGTTATTATGGAACAATTATAACATCTCCTATATGTTATAATATTTTTAAATTAAATAGCTAAATAATAATATCTGAATAATATAGTTTCCTTCTTCTTCACAAAGTGTCTTCATTACTGAAGGATAGTAGATAGATTTGCAATCTTGTGCCATAATTGCTCAACATTCATTAATTTTATTAGTCTCATTAAATGTAAGAAACATTATCTATAAGATATCATTACATATTTAAATCTTTGATGGAAGAAATTTTTTACGAAATAAAAATTTTATCTTTGCATAATTTATTTAATGCTACAATGGTAGGGTAAATGATTAAAACTTGGACCTAAAACTAGTAATAGCTAGGAGCAGTGATTAGACAAGTCGTATAAATAACATGTATTATTATATATGTTGTCATTGCCATCAGCGGTTTTCCCCAACAACTGCGACATTGGGTTATTCAAGAAAAGAGCATATTGTTATCTCAAGGGTAGGCAACGCACTGGCAT